>VZRQ01006246.1:373329-399163 GCA_013397975.1 Machaerirhynchus nigripectus
AAAAAAAAAAAAAAAAAAAAAAAAAAAAAAAAGAAAAAGAAAAAAGAAAGAGGACATTTGATAATTGGCTGAAATAATTTTTCAAGTTCTAGTCAAATTGACAGAATCAGAGTATTGGAAAAATGAGAAATAGAAACACTATGAACATTTTTGAACTCCTTAACACAATACTGATTTTTCATTTCAAAGAGTTTTGCTTTAGATTTCACCTAAATGTAATTTTGAAATGGCTAAAATGATTACCATGGCAGGTAAATGACTTTTTTTTTCATTCTTCTTGGGCCTCAGATTTGTTGCCTATAGGCAGGTAATGCATTTTTTGGCAGCTTCTTTCTTTGTCCTCTCAGTCCAGAGATTTCTTATGTTTTGGCATTTGACAGCTCTCTTCATTCTTTGTCCCAGAGAGAAACAGAGCTTTGTTTTACTGAACAGGTGATGAGAGACGTAGAAAAGCAAGAGAGTCTGTGAAGCGACTACAGGTCTTTCACTGAGTGCAGAATTCAGGACTTTCAAAATTCAGGATTGACGCTGGCCGAGCAGTGAGCCCGTGTCCTGCCGCAGCGGCAACAGAAGCAGCTGCCGCCGGGGGCCACCGAAGGGCTCCGCACGGGTGCGGATGTCAGCAGTAGCGCAGGGGGAGGCGAAGTAGAGGGAGACCTTCCTGGCTGAGTTCCAGCAACACTTTATTCCAAGGGTTGGAGCAGGGAGTGTCACCGAAGGGGTCAGAAGCAGAAAAGGCATTCGGATGATCCCGCCAAGGATATTTGAAGGCCAGGAAAAAGCGGGGGGTAAACTACACAGAACCAATGGAAATGCGGGAAAGAGGAGGGATTGAGGGTACAATAGCCGATCACAAAACTTTGGGATGGTAACCGAAACAGATAAACCAATAAAGCACCGAACTTCACCAAACTTTCTGGAAAGCATGCATATTAACTAGGGAACGTGAATAAACATAAGGGAATCAACATAAAACTGGGAGGGGAGCAGCCCAGGCTGGTAGGAGGGGACGAGCATGATTGACTTATCAATCTATCTCCTCTGGGGTTTCCTCCCACCATTGGATTTGAGGTCTTTCTGAAACCCACTTGGCCTGGGTGCCCCTTACACAGGATATATAGGAATTGCCTTTTCCTCCAGCAGCAAAAGTCCAGAGAAGTCAGCAGTAGGATAGCTCTGCCTGTGTAAGACCGATTCAATCTGGAGCAAACCAACACAGAAAGAACACGAGGCAGTATTGGGAAGGTCTCATCATCTTGGGAGTTTTGTGACCCTCTCCTGAAGGTAAATATGAAGAAGTGTAAAGGAACCTGTAATAACTGTACTAATCTCAAAAGAATGCCACAGCTACTAGCATATTTTTCAAGAAAAGCATTGTGATAAATATTCAAGTTTTATAATTTCTTTCTCATTGTAGCTATTAGAATTTAGTACTATTAAATGTTTACACTAGAATATTGTTCTAACTTGAAAATGTAGGCATGTTCCTTTGCCAGGCTCTAGCCATCATCAGCCAGCCTAATACTGTTTTTCTGAGGCTGCAGAGTGCTGTGGAGTCATTTTAACATGCTGTTAGCTGATGTGCTTCTTCTCAGGGGTGCCCTGTTACAGCCAAGAGCTGTAGCAGCAGTGCAGCCAAGGAGATGTGATGGCACAGCCTGGGGCAGCCCTGCAGCTCAGTAGTGGTGGCTGCTGCCAAGGCAGTCTGGAATCGCCTTTCACAGCGAGCACATACATGTGTTTTTTAAACCTGGATTAAGGGCTTGGCTCTTGACCAAGATCAAGTCTGGTCTGTTTATACTGTCAGTCTTTTCATACCGTGAGCCTACTCCATGGGAAGTAATCACCTTGCTGAGAACAAGAGTGATACATTCAGCTCATTAGTGGTCCCAAAACTCTTTCTGTCCTAGGCTTTCCAAACGATTGCTATGCTAACAAAGGTTCACATCATCTATCCATTTATGCTGCGTATTCATAGTTAACTTCAAGTGTAAAAATGTCAGTGACAAATTAGTGAGAGCTTGGCATCCCACACTTCTGAAATGCTCAAGAAATGCTGCTTCTTGCTCCTAGGTATCAACCAGCCTTTAACAATCTCATGGTGGGGTGTTACTCTATGCCTTTGTAGCTCCTCTTTTTTCCAGGCATGCCATTTATCTTTTTATTTCAATATGAATGTTTTTAACTTCCTCTTCCAATCCTTGCAGCTCATTATATCCTACAGGTCTGAGAGCTCTTAAAGTTTTGTTCTCATGTCAGTTCTTAGAAATTTTGTTCACTACCTTAACCCTCTATTGTAGAAGAGATATGAAATAACACCTGCTTTTCATGAGGAAAGCACATCTTCCACTTCTCTGATTTTCCTTTTTTTTAATAACTGCTCTATTTTTCCAGCCCCTTATGGAGCCAGGGCCAGCAAGACTGGGTGTGGAGTTGTACACACACCCCTACTCAGGCCACAGAGGGGGCAATGGTTTCATCTCGTAGTTGGCGGTTTGTCTCTCCTGGGGCCATGTTGGTGTTTTTGACTCTGATTGCACTGAATAAATGTACCTGGTTAAAAAGGATACACAGGAAACAGTCACAGCTTCTCTGTTCCCAATGCTGTGATAATTCCTGTGTTCTTACACACGTATGATGTGGTGCTGTAAAAACAGAAACCTTTGAATTTCACCACTTCACCAACTAATTTTGATTATACCTCAATAGTGAGAGAATGAAAGACCTACACTTTCCATTATTTAGCACTGCACAATCTTTTCTGTCACCTTCAAACTCCATCAGCAATTTATTATTGCTGGGTATTTTGATTTCTTTTTACTGCTATGTGATTCATCAGCCTTTATGAAAGATATGGTGACAGAGTCCTGTATTTCAAATATTTTTACTGTAAATATTTTAGATCAAGGCAGGAAGAATTTGCCATGCTTCCAGACAAAAGAGAAAGCTTACAAGCCCTGAATAGTTCTGAGTCAGTGAGATGGTGGAAGGACAGGAGGAGGAGAAAAGGGAGAGAGGAAGGAAGGGAAAGAATTCCAAGAGTGGCAGAAATCCCTTTTATCCCTTAATAGATTTGGGATGCAGTTCTGTTGTTACCTACACCGTTTTCCACACTAAAGCATTGTGGCCTTCACTGAAATAGCTGTTTTGTGGAAAACAAGAGGACAACCAGGCTTTCACAAGGAAGGAAGAAAGTCACCTAAATATATTCTGGTGGATCTCTGAGGTGCTGAGAAACAGTCACCCTTAGAAAGCATCTCAACCTGAAGGAGGCCAAGTAAATGATTATAAAAGATGCTAACATGGAACAGGTGTCAAAATACCTGAGGGACCAAAGTTATGTGAGTTGTATCCTACTTGTGATGTTCAGCATACTCCTATCCATTGATTTGTGACAAACGGTGCCTCACTTTGCAGGTGATAAAGGAGTTTTGGTTATATTGAGCATGCCACCAGACAAAATGCTTTTACATAAAACAAGAATGGGTCCTGTTTAGTCCAAAGCAAATAGACTGAACTTCGTGCTTTATTTTGCATGTGTGCTGTGAGCCGCTGCCATGCAAGGCGCGGGGCCGAGGCCGGGTGTGGGGCTGCCGCGGGGTGTGTGACAAGCGCACGGGCCAGGTGCGGCCAGGAGAGGGCCACCCAGCCCTGGCAGTGCCACTGCGCTCTGCTCTCCTGCCAAACAAGCTCTGTAAAAGCTTAATTGAAAAAGTAGCAGAGTTCGTAGGGGGCTGACCGCAGGGAAACACTTGCACATTTTCACCTAAGAGAGAGATAGAAGAGAGACGTTCCTTAACATCTGCTGCAGATGTTAATTTTAGGAGACAGAATAGGGAAAAAAATTCAAAACGACATGGAAGATGCCATAAAAAGTACAGGGAATACTTGCCTTTCATCCTGGCAACCTCTCTCTGATAAATGTCCTAGAAGCCATAGGTTCCCTCATCTCAACTCCAGATGTCCCACAGACCAAGTGGAACCACTCCATACCTCCTGCTCCATTAGGAGCAGGTAGCCAAGCCATAGGTAGGTCCTTTGCTAACCTGTTTTTCTCCATTAGGACTAAGACAGGTTAGCAAAGGAGCTACCTCTTCCAGTCTATCCCAAGTGCTGAACGTGTCCTAAGTGAGAGAAAAACCCTTTAAAAGGACTGAGTAGGATCTAAGTCACTACGTGCTTCAAGGATGATTATGTAGGGCACTTAGGGGTGGTTCATGCCTCACACAAGTGTTCCAAGGTTTTTCCACACATGGCAGAAAGTGGATGTGCCAGCCCCATCCCTGCCTGTGCCTGGTGCAAGCACAGGCAGCCTGCAGTGCTGCAGCCCCTCTTAAGGAGTGTGGGCAGCCCACAGGGACATATGCTCCTCTAAGCTAATTTTAAGCACCTGCAGGATGAGTATGGGTCTAGTGTTTCCTTCTGAGCTGGCTGGAGTTGGTAGGGTATGTGTAGCACATTTTAAACGCTCTAACAAGTGGAGTGTCTTGGGCTTTCATGCTTCTCTTTATGCTCATAGGTACACAAAAATGCCCTCTCAGTGCCTTCTCAAATTACTGAGTTTGGGAGCTGCTATAATTTTTGTCCAACAATCACATTAATAAACATATTTGGTCTCTTTTCCATGCTGGTCCCAAACCAGTCATGCCAGGTCAGTGCTGAGGCAGAGCAGAACTGAGCTCCTGGGGGTCCATAAACATGGGGCTCAAACAGGGTTTTCCTTGGGCAAGCCCATCACAAAGAGGTCCCTGGTGAAAAATCCCTGCTGCCAAGCCTTGCCTGTGGCATAGTTAGTCATGGTGGGCTTGTGCAAGTCGAGCTGGGGTCTCATACGCAGAAAAAGCTATTCAGAGAGCCTGCCCATCTATGGACCAAACTCTACACCTTGAACCCTGGCACCTCAGTGTCTGTATGAGAGTACTCGAGTGGCTGAGTAAATGCTGGCAGTTCTGTTGCTGGCACCACTGTTTCCATTTTAGTGTGTTACTGTACAAAGTCATTCTCATTCTGAGGAGAGACTGGCACTGAGATGTAGACATCTTCAGTCCAAGCAGCACTGAGATGAATCTGATAAGCAGGAGCAATACTTTGAGGCACTGCCATTTTCTCCCACAGGAAGAAAGCTGCACCTGCTGCTTCCTTCTCAACATGATCAGCGCTGCATTTACCTTATGACTCAGATGTAAACAATACTCCTTCTAGCATTATATCCCTGCATTTGCTTTATCTTCTTAGAGGGTCCCATGTACTAATCCTGTTGTTTAGTGAAGTTTCTGACTTCTGAAGTTTGCAGCTTGTGTGAGATTTGCTTCTTTAGCAGTCAAATGAAGTCTGAAATAACCATATTTACTGCTAAAATCCAAAATAATGTTATCAAACCAGAGAATTTTCTCCATACTTCCACCCAGTGGGGAAGAAACAAGATAAATGATTGCCATGATGACATCATATTGAGAAATCTTTCCAAAAAGTGATTCTTTGACACATTCTTTATCCTTAGCCTGCTTAATTGACATGTTTATTAATTATCTAAAGATGATATATGTCACCTGGCAATGAACTTAGTGTCCTGTCTTGTTTTAGTTTAATTTCATTTGCATTTATGTCATGATAGCATGTCCCACATATATGTCAAATATTTTAAAATTAAACTTTTCTCGTTAGATGTCTTACCCATTTTAAGAATTAAGCAACTTTTCCACTTAGTCAAAAAACCACATGTCAACCCTAAAAAATTAGCATCACAAGGCTTATTGTCCTATCTCCTAATTAGAAAAAAACTAAACACTATCCACATCAAGTGTAAATGTCTCTTCCCATTGCATACCCCAACAATTTTCAAAAACTTAATTAATTAGGCTTTTCAGTGCCAAAATTCCTTTCATACTAATAAGATAAGATGGTCCATAGTACAGATACTACATACACAGGCAAGAACTTCAACCATGGGTAACTATTGCATTATAGTGGAGAATGCAGCAGTTTACCTTCCCAGGGGCATGGTCTTCTCTTACTGCATTATTCTTGGACTCAATTTTTCTCATCCATGCTCTCAGTCATTTAAAAATCCTAGTTCCAGTTTCCAAGACTATTGATCACTGCTCTGGGTATAGTGGCATTACTGGTCTTGTTGCCAGTCATGAGTTGATCATGACTTTACCAGGCAGTTCCCACAGCCCAGTACAAGGAGTGTGAGTTATAGGCACTGTTCTTGAGCTACAAGCTAAACTTGCAGAGGATATTACCAGGCACTGGGTTAACCTTTTCAGAGCATCTTTCAAAACCATTCTCTTTACTAAGACATAAGTGTTACTGCAGGTTAATACAGTGGAAAGGAAAAGGGAGAACAACAATGTGCCAAGTAATGCCTGCTTTTGCAGAAAGGATTCCAAAGATCCTGATGTCCACCAGGAAACACTGTAGACCTAATTTGCCCATGAAATAATTTTGATACTGTTTCAACAAGGGCTATACAAATAGACACAACCTACCACACTGTAATCAGACTGGAACCATGGTCAGTGGTTGTATCAAAGGTGGGCTGCATCAGCTGTCTCCAGCAAGAACCCAGGAAGTTCATAAAAGGCAAAGAAGAGGATATTTAAATTCTTCCTTCCCCTCCTGGCACAGTTTTCTCCACATCCATAGCCTCAGCTTTCACCAGACCTGGGATCTAGGGATTTGCATGTATTGTATGTAGTGGTATCTTATCACTCAGATACCATTCAGATAGCCCAGAAAGGAGCTAAGAACTCTCAAAGTTTCATCTTTTGGCTAAATCAAAAGACATTAGTGATCTAAAGATGCTACTTTACTTTAAAATTACATATGCACTTACGTACTTCCAATAAGCACCATTTGCAGTCAGGAAAGCCACCAGAATAAGAGTGTCATAACTGAAACCAGAAAAAAAAAGCCAGTGGAAGGTATTTTCAGAGCTCTTCATTTTTTCTTTTCTGTGTTAAGGAACAAAATTTTCTGAGACTAAAGAATATATGCAGACAGATCATCTAGCCTGCCAATATGATTTTGGAGACTGAAATGTAGTAACAGTGAGTCAGAAAGTTATTATTTTGAGTGTGAAGAAGAGGAGGTAGGAAATGTGTGTTTGTAGAAACACCTTCTGTTGTGTTTTACAGCAGTGGCCAGATAAAGTGTAGCTGGGCCCTTCTTATTTCCTCCCTGCATAACTTCACAATATCCTTGAAGTCCTCATGAGTTGTCTGCCCCTTTTTCCAGAGGTCATAAACTCTCGTTTTCTCCTGCCAAGGCTCTCTGTTCAGCCAGGCCAGTATTCTTCCTCACCAACTCATCATTTGGCACATGGGATGGCCTGTTCCTGCAACTTTAAGATTTCCTTCTTAAAGCAGGTCTATCCTTCCTGGACTCCCTTGCCCTTCAGGACTTCTTCCCGAGGAATTCTGTCAACCAGCCTCCTAAACTCAAAGTTTTCCCTCTGGAATTACACGGTTGCAGCTCTGCTGACCCTTCTCCTTACTTCTCTGAGAGTTGAAAGCTCTACTGTTTTGCAGTTGCTATGCCCGAGACAGCCTCCACCCACCACATCTCCCACCAGTCCTCTGTTTACAAACAGCAGCTCTGCAGGGCACCTCCCCTGGTTGGTTCCCTCACCAGCTGTGTCGGGAGATCCTCTTCCACACAGTCCAGGAACCTCCTGCACTCTTTTCTGTCTGCTGTGTTGTACTTCCAGCAGACTTCTGGTAAGCTGAAGTCCCCAAAGATGTCAAGTTCCCAAGAAGTTCAGGAATGACATGCATTGCCAGGAGTCTATCTTGCAAGCCATTTGGTAGCACCAAGTTAAATATGGTGCAAGGCAGACTGACACTGGTATCCATCTGTCCTACTGGTTCAGCAACAGGACTTTTTTCTAATTTTGAAAAAGTGAAGAGAGAGAGAAACCTACCTCTTTCCAGTCACAATCAGCTATGTGTTGGTGTCGGGTTTTATCCTGACTGCTGCAAAGGCTGAAGTGATCATTTAAATTCATGCTTGCCACCCCCTTATCTCATCCCTGCATGGACAAGTGCCGTGGCTCACAGAGCTCCCGAACACTTGGCACACATGGCTTTGGTTTCAGGACTATGAATGTAGTAAGTGTTTTCTGAGTCCTGCTGTAGCGTTTTTTAAGACTCTCCTAATGCTTTCATATGTTTTGATTTCTTGCCATTTTAAATCCCCGTTTACACCTCTGGAGTTGACTACACCCCTGGACAAGAGATACCCTCCTTCATAGATGGAACAGGCTGCCTCCAAGGCTCTTGGGCCACGTACAGCGCACATCCAAAGTTTTCAAAACTCTTAGACCATGCTGCCAAAACCGCCAGATTAAAGATTCCCCATCTGCAGTCCACATGTAAAGTGGAGGGAAAATACATACATTCCCTAGCTTTGTTACATAATTATTTGCAAGACAGAAACACCTGAAGTCTCCTCTGGAGATTAGATTCTGCTGCATTTGTTAGGAGGTGTAAGCACAGCATGAACTGTGTCCTCTGAAGTGACAGCAGATGAAAGCACCACCAAAAGTGACGTTTTCTTTCCCTTCGGTGAGTGGGCTGGCAGAAGGCAGCCTGAGATGCCTTTACAGAAGCTATTTTAAAATGATCAGAGTATCATCCTGAGACCCTGGGACAGAGCTGTGGATTGAATTCAGATTTCTCAAGACACAGTCAATAACTTTCATCCAAAGCAATTTCCTTGTGTCTTGCTGACAGGCAAATTGGAAAAGTGACAGATGACAGACAAGCTGGCAGAGTGACAGGAAGCTTTTGGATGCAGTCTGCAAAAAGGGCAAGAACATCCATTTTTCTCCCACACCAAATGCTCACTCCTACCTTTCCATCAGCTTCTGTTTATAGCCTGCATTGCCAGAAAAGGCGGTTTCATTTCTTTCATGGCAGTCCTTTAAGAGCCAGTCATCTAGGGTAATTGAGCATAGGCATTAAGATAATTACAGTGAAAAGTTATTAAATCCTGGACAACTCTTGTGCTGTGCCTGCTCAGTTTTTCTGAATACAAATTTCTTGCAAAATTAATCCCCAGACCACACTATAAATGCTCACCTGTGGTGAGACATCCCAGAAGTCTGATGTGGATCCACATGAATCTTTTCCCTAAAGTAAAAAACTCCAGAGGGAGGGGAGGAAATCAAATGGGAAACCCAAATTTATGAAAACAAAGCCCTTAAACAAACAAAAATGCAGAACTTAGAAAACCAGTAATTAAAAGGACTTGTCAACAACTTGTGCCTTTAAGCTCCATTCTTGAAGAGGGGGCTGATCACACGTTTGTGTTGTTAGTCCATCACCTTTCAGTACTAAAAGTCACACAGTGTCATTTGAGTCCTCACCAGGAATCTTCTTACTGTTCCATAGGAGACCTGTCTGCTTTCTCTTCCGCTCCGCAGTCTCTGCTCTTGTCTAACTTGCATTAGTGCAATACAAGCCAGGTATGGACTGCAGACAAAAACCAGTCATGGGCCTGAACTAAACCCCACACAGGAGCAGTGTGGAGGAGGAAAGAGTATGGTGGAGGAAAGCAGCTGGTTGCTACTGAGATTGGCATCTCAATAAGGAGAAGGAAAAGAAAAACACCAGAAAAGCAGGGAAAGATCAAAAAAACACTGGGCCCACTGTGAAACAGCATGGACAACACTGTACAGTAAAAGTGCCCCGAGAGTTGTCTGTGCTGAGCCTTGGCTGAAAGCAGTTTGTATCTGTGAGCAAATAAACAGCCACCTTCTCTTAGTGGCAAGGGCTGCCCTTGTGCACACACTGCTTCTGGGGCACATGACTCTACCATCCACGACTTTGCCGACAAGAAATAACCTAGAAGACCCCAAAGCTCTGTTAAACAACCAGGTCAAAAAAGAATAGTAATATGAATAATGTGACAATTAGGTTTTGGCAGTATTTAATGTATTCACTCCAGGAAAGGTTTGGATACTACTTCTGATTAATACAAATTAATCAAATTTTACAGAGATTGTCAGCTGTTCTCCCCCTAAAAAGCATAATGATTAATGATAGCAAAATTTTAACAAGAAGGCACTAATAGCTTGCATTTAGCTTTTTAAATTGTAAGGAACTTTACAAACAATCACTAATCAATTTAAATCCTCTGGTTGTCCTATGGTATGAATGTTGGAAGTGTAAGACAGCTATATTAGCCAGAGAAATAGTGAAATTCATCACGCTCCCCACTGAAATAACTGTCCACTTCGGTGTTAGAAAGGAAAAGTATTAGACTCTAAACGCTGGCATTAGAGAGTGGATCTTTTAGCTGCCATGGACCCAGAGGAAACCACACAATTTATTCCAAAGCTGATACACTCTTAATAATGTTTCCTACTCTTTGCCACAAAGACAACTTCCATTAACTTGTGTACCTTTATAACATACTCTGATGTGCAGAACTGGTCTCTCATCAAATACAATAACACTGTTATTAACAACAGTGGCTGGCACATTTCCAGTGCCCTCAAACAGTTGTGAAGCCACCTCTAAAATGAAATATTAGTCCCTGTATGCAGGGATATGAGATCTAAACTCAGTCTTCACTTTCTAAAAGTACTCATTTTCTGCAAAACAAGCCAAAGCTTCCTCACAGCGAGGGAGAAGAGGCAGCTGCTTGGCTTAAGGGAAAGCTCCATTTTAAGATTTGATAGTAATTGCTAGATTTGAATAGTCTAAGTGTGGATGCATCTCCTTTTCCTCTTTAACTCTGTAAATTAGCACTACAGTTTGCTTTTCATAGAGAGGTATTAGCACTGTTGGACTGCTTGGCAGCTCACGCCCCACTTCTGTTTATCTTTTGTAAAGGTCGTGTTTCTGCTTGCAGTAGAATTGGGAACAGAAGTTGCTAGAAAAAAGGCTTTTTTTGCACAGAACTGTGAAGGACTTTAGGAAGGAACATAACCCTAAAATAACCACTGCAAACATTTCACAGGGTTTGGATACTTCAGATTACTGTTGTCTAAAAAGTGGTGCTTTCGGATTCTCTTCTAAATGTTTTTTATACCACGCTTAATGTCACAGTAACAGAAGGCAAAGTAGCTGCAAATACTTCTTCAAATACCAGATGAGGTAAACTTGAAAAGTGGAGCACTGGCAACACATTGCAGAAGCACTTGAACTGCTTTTGCAGGGAGCTGGCTGGTACCAGAGGCAGTACAGCTGTGCTGCACCTCTGGGCTGAGCTAGAGGAACCTGCCTAGTGATTTCCAGATGTGTTGCCTCAGTGTCCGAGCAGGTACCCTGAACAGAGCAATGCAACACCTCAGGGAACTGCTTGGATATGGTGAGATTGGAGCACTTGTTACATGATGAGTTTTTGTGGTACATGAAGCTGGTGGTATCCTGAAGCCACTGGTTTTTGGCACATATCCTCTAAGACATGTTGCTGCTTGGGTTATTGTTTGGCATTTATTAGTTTAGACAAGCTTCAAATCCAGATGACTACAAATCCTCGAGTGAAGAGCATCACCTCAGTTTTGCCCATTTGTGTAGAACAGCTGATTGTCTTCTGAGAGCTCAATCCATTCAGAGGCAGTGCTGCTGTAAGGAAAAGAAAGGGAGAGCCTTGTGTTGCTGCTGTATGTGCTGATATGAAATCTGCATGCTTAGTCTAGTACTTGGGTCAATGTTTTATGACCATTTCACAGTTCAGGTACAGATAGTGACAAAACAAGCAGAAAGCCAACATGTCTCTGGGATGTTCCAAGACAGTGAGCAGACCAGGGGTGGTGGTGCAGTTTACCTTTGTACCTTATTTTGGTACTCTATCCAGGAAACACAGGCTTAGTGAATACCTTACTGTGAGATGCTGACAGTGGCAGAAAAATAAAAAGTCCAGCACAGATAGACAGATGCCAGCTCTCTGAAAGGCAGGTTTAACCCGTGCAGGCATGCTCCCTCTGGGACCCCAGCTTAGCAACCACCATCCCCACATGGGCTAAGCTTAGTGATCATCATCCCCAGATCTGCCCTTGGATCACACACGCTCCCGAGCAGTATAAACTTGCTGTTACGTGGTTTTGGGTGGCCAGTGCCTGTGACAGAAATGAACATAAGATACAAATAGCTGACATTCTTCTTTGGCACTCAGGAAGGTTTTACAGCACCACAGTTTAGATCTGCTCTGCTGGTACACAGTAAGTCATGGGCTCTCTGGGCTCTGAGGAGTCTGTGAATCCATCTCTCTTGTGGGAGGATGGAAGAAGTATCCTCCCTAGCAGCTCCATGATGGCGTCATGGGCAAATTTCTGCCTCTCAGGAATGCTTTGGGGCTAATCTCTGAAGTATAAATCATTCCCCTGCTTCGGTAGTCCTCCAGTCACTAGCATCCTGCCTTTTCCAGCTCTAATACTAACAACTTTCTTCAGCAACTTGAAGCATTTTCTGTCACTGCACTTCATTTTACCTGGCAATCTTCATCCTGCTACCAAAATCTGCAACTTCTTCTGAACCTGAATTAATCCAGTAAGGCTTATTTCAAATGTTTTCTCCCCGATCTCGTGCAACAAATACAAAGCATGACACTTAAGCCTAAAGCTATTATTTTGTTTACTTCAACTCTTTGAATAGCAAAATTTACAGATGAGATTAAAAAATGAAGCAATAATTAGCCCCAAAACTGTGGAGGTTCTGATGGCCAAAGAGGGGAACTTCACTTGTCAGCAGTTAAGATTCTGTGGCAATTTTCAGAACAAAAAATCCTATGAGCCTCCAATTCATATTTCTGCTTTGGAAACACCCAGTCTAAATAGGCAAAACCAAGGACACCCAGTGTAAATAGGCAAAACCAAGGCTTTTAGTTTATGGAAGAGAAAAATGAGAAGCAAGCAAATTCAGGAGGGCACTAGGATGACAGAAAAAGACAGAAACAGGACTCAAATTGAAATGCAAACCAAATGTCTTAATCACAAAGCTGCCCTTTCTTTTCATACTGAGGACTTAAACTATTTAAATGCTTTCTTGGAAAAAACAAGCTGAGTGTAGAAGCGAAATTACAGAAGATTACATAGCACTGTCATCATTGTCCTTTTCACTTACTTACTAACCATGCTGGTTAATGTTGTTCCTTCAGATGTCACAACTATGTCATACAGCATTGAGTAAAATGTGCCTGCTAAATCTGCCACTGGCTCATAAGGTGCTTTTTTTTTTTTTTAGGCAAAGAAATTTTAATTATTTTAATCTCAGGGACATGATCCTGCAGTAAAATAATTTCTCATTCATCTAAGTATTGAGTTCAAGTGATGAGAGTCAGAGGGACTCTCCTGTGTTACAGTGTATTCTACTACCATCTTCCTCAGCTGTTGAAACCAGGTGTAGCAATGTTCCCTGCCTCCTCCCTCTGGACTATCTCCTGTTAATGGGCCCAACAATGCCCTGCCACATGACTCACAGATAACTCACTCCTGGACTATCTCCTGTTAATGGGCAATCAGTGCCTTGCCTCATGACTCACCATCCCATTGTGAGATGCTCCGCCCAGGGGGAAGGAGCCAAGCATTCCCACCTGGATATAGTCTGGGGTTTGGAACAGCACAAGCAGCCTTATCTACTGGATTCTCAGAGGACAAGAGCTACACAACCACCACTGGGCTTTCCAAGGAGGACCAGACTTTTTCTACAAAATCACCATTTCAGAACGACTTCAGAGAGAACTGCAGCCACCACCTACCTGGACTGCTACCACCACCCTGCCTGGCAGGGTGTCAGGTCATACTCTGACTCTGTCAGCTTAAACCACTGCTTCTGTATTATTGATTTGTTCTATATATATATATTAGTAAAAGAACTGTTATTCTTACTCCTCATATCTTTGCCTGAAAGCCCCTCCATTTAAAATTTATAATAATTTGGAGGGAAGGAGGTTGTATTTTCCGTTCCAACAGAGGCTCCTGCCTTCCTTTATAGACACTTGTCTTTCAAACCAAGACAGGGACATAAAATGAAAACTTTAGACCTGAGTAAACTGAATTTGAGATCCAGGTATTAAAAAAAAAATTTTGAAAAATGGTCAGCATTTGAAGGAAGCAAGAAGAAGGTGTGCGTTTTACCTGCTGCAGAAGCAAACTTGTTCCAGTTTTCAACCAGGCTGACCAGCCAACTTCTCTTTCAGAAGGCCCTGAGACCAAACTGCTCACGGACCGCACTGGAGGTACAGCTTTCTTAAGCACAGTTAAAGGTTAAACAAAGCACAGAGAGCTCAGCAGAAGTGTTTGTATAAAAAACACTTTACTGAAAACTGGCCTCAAAGTCCTGATGATGTGTCAGGGAGCTTATGTACAAAGAACTCAAATAAAATATGCTTCATAAAAATGTGTAGATATCGTATGTCTCCTCAGTCAAGGCTCTCTGAGGGTATTTTTGGACTTCTGAGTCAACAAGCATTTGTCTTCCTCCTTAAAACATCTTGCTTCTCTTTTCCAGACAGCCTCTTTCTTCATGCCCCTGTATGGGTGTTCTTCCAAATGACCTCCACTCTAAGTCTTCCTGCATTTTAATTACCTTGAGGTGGAGTCCAGAATGTTAATGATACTTTAATACATTAAATCTCTGATTAAGTGAGGTGGACTCCTTTTGCCTCACTCCTGTAGTGAGAAAGATTTGCATTCAGCACACTAAGTTTTAATGCCTGACAGCTGAAGTTTAATATCTTTTCATAGTTTCAGAGATTAATATAGAGTAATTGAAAAAAGATCTCAGAATTATAATACAAAGAACTGAAGATCCTATGCAGTAAATACATCCATAGAGGAAAATAATGTGTATTTATGCATAAATTTAGCATTCATTTTAAGTTCTATGATATTTTTTCTGTTGTTTTTATCAAACTTGTGTTCAGTGCTTCCGTGATGCATATCTTTGAAACCATAGTCACCTTTCTGCTGGTTCAGAGAATTTAAAATGAAGGTGCTTCACTACAGCCTGATAGCACTGCTAAATGTGCATTTCCCTTGCAATTATTTTTAATGCTCTACCCAGCTTTATTTAAAGTGAAAGGAAGTTTTACACCTATTACAAGTAGAACTGACTTGAAATTATTTCTTAAGTCTTTATCCACTCAGCATATCCAGTTCTTTCTTGACTGACTAGAAACCCATGATAAAACGCACTATTGAACATATTTTCTCCTGAGTTTGAGCAGTATTTCCATTATGAGTTTATTGACCAACACATTACAAAATTTTGACTCACTCTTACATCTGATGCCTTTAAAAGAATTTCTGCCTTTACAGTATGTCACTTAGGAGCAATGAATGAAAGCATGATGACTTGGAGAAGAAAATTCAAAGTATCTCAAAAAATTAAATGTCAAAATTTTTTGACCCCAGCTTATACACTTTAAATATGCTTTCTTGTGCTTCTGTGAGTATTATGCATTATTGATGAACAAAAGCACTACAAGTCTGGAAATAAAATGTACGTATCTAAAATACTAAAAATAAAGACGAAATCTCTCAGAGGTACTAATTAGTGAGACTGAAAAACATAGTGTGGTAGGGGCTGCAAGTACAACAAAGAACTGGTTTTAATTTTCCATGGTATAAGTCAAGGAAAATATTATCAACTGGAAGAACTATAAAGGAATGGAACAAGGCTTCTTTCAAACAGATTGTTTTATTTGACTGTGGGAACATTTTGAGAAAACAAAATGTATACACCAGGACCGCTTGGGTACCTTAGTTACATCAAAACAACCATGTAAACTTTCCATAAAGTGTCTGTTAGAAGATATGTATGCAATTAGAGCCCAGCACTGCATCAGGATGTGTCTGTGATAGGACCACCACTGCCCAGCACCACACCAGTGTAATCAAGTTTTGCCCACATGACCTTATATTGACTGTAAGCTGTCTTAGGACGGGGAAGGCTTTTTGGTGTTTGTAGTTGTGTTGAGAAAGATATGGGACTGATGCCTCTTTAGGTTTCAACAACACAAATGGCTCTTGGCACTGCTTTCAACAATATGGCTTAGCTGAGAAACTACAGATGGGTTACAAGTTTTTGTGCTTGTGGTCTTAAGTAAAGGACACAGTTTGAAAGGTGAGCTATTCAGTAGAATGTAGGGAAGGAGAAGTTAAGACAGTGAAATTGTGCTGTCCACTGCAGTCTCAACACTGCACCACTTACCTAAAATTATTTGAATACACGTACAGCAAGGGGATATCTGCTTTTGCTGAGCCCTGCTAGTTTTGCAAATACAAAGACCTTTTGGCATGAACTAGGCAAGAATAACTGCCTTGGAGAGGTGTACTGAGCAAGAAGAGGTGAAGTAATACTATTTGTTTCCCTTCTTCACCTCTGGGCGCCCATCCTGAGAGTCCTTGTGCACATGGAAGTAGTCACATGATCTTCCACTGAATCATTTTTGCATTACATCAGTGTTTGCAGGTTGAGGGCTTAATGGACAAGATCTGTATCTGTTATCAGTTTGTCTCAAAAACTGAAAGTGAATGATGATGATTTTGCCATGGGTCTGTATAGATTGATGCATTTTCACTGTTCATTTCAAAACAACTTGTATCAAAAATTCTTCTGCAACACATAAGACATTTTTATGTTGTCAACAATAAATCAAAGCAAATCTAACAACCGTATATTGGTATGGACAGCGGTCAGATTACTAACTATGTTTGCCAAGTGTGTCCTAGAGCACCCTGCCAACATCACTTCTGCAGGAATGGCAAGCCTGCTACATTCAATAACAATTTGGAATCAGATAAGGAGATAATTACATAAAGGACAGCAAGGAGAGAGAAAGGCAAAAACCAGACACGTTGGGTCTTATGAGCCTCATAGTTGATATGAAGGCAGGTGGATGATCACTGCCTGGCCACGGTACAATCAGTAGCATCAGAAATGTCCCAGCAGATGCTGATCTCAGACCTGCTTGAGGAGCTGTTTCCTGTGTTCCTGGAACATCTTCTTCCAAGAGAGAATAAATTACGGTATTTGCCCAGGAAAGGTAAGGTAATGAGAAAAGATCAAGTGAAATATTTAGGCTCGCTTTGGATGAAGTCTTGGAAACTGGCAGTTTGCCTTCTGGGCTTTTTGTCTGAATTTGGTTTTAGGCACTTTCAGGGAATTGTGTAGTTCTCAGATTTCTTTTAAAAATTTTGCAAGAATAAAATAAGAAATACATTAAGATACCTTTAAATCAGATTTTAAATACCCACAGACCTATTAAAAACATGTATTGAGTTATTTTTTTCATATAAAATCAACAAATTTGGCTCCAGAGTAATGTTTTTCATGCATTTCTCAGAATGTCAATGCTGTTAATAATTTCAAATATAGTTTTAAAACTACATTGGGTTTAATAACAAAGGTAGCCTTCCTTCTTTATTCATAGCCATGGACTAGGCAGCATCCAAAAGGGTTCTATAGGCCAGATCTTCAGCTAAAGGTTGATTTAACCACCTCCACTAATGGATTTCAATATTATTTGCCCATATTTTCCTATGTAAACATGTAATTAGAGCCCACAAGGTGAGAAAAATGATTCCATATTTGAATTTATTTGTTGCAAATTTTCATTTATCATTTTCTTGTCATTCTCTTTTAAGTAGAATTCTATTGTGGTGTTTATGACCACTGTATCCTGCCACCCTGGTATTATAAATTCACATGCCATATTAAAATCACAAACTGTATAAGGATTTGCCTGATACTGAGTGTTACTAATTGAGATGATGTTTCAGAAATTCTGGATTTTAACCTGTGAGACACAGGCATGAGTTCATGATCTTTAAGATGTTTTATTAATAAAAAACCCACCTCTACATCAGTCTAATATTTACTTCTCATAATCAATTCAAAATTACAAAGCATTCTGGATCAGAGACCCAAAGTACCTAGTACCTGCTCTTATTTGGGAGTTAGTGCACCTAGGGAATTCCAGCTAACAGGTTTAAGCAGCAAGAGAGATTTAAAGATTTAAAGAAGTACATGTGCAAGCAAATAAACAGTTGTGCTTACTGGATGATCTCACGCCTGAGAGAGAACAGAGGTAACATAAGAAAAAATATCGGTTTGGGTTTAAGTGTATTTACTGAATATTATTTATATCTACCTTAACAGCACTATACCTTTCAAGTATCTTGAGAACTTGCTCTGCTTTACAAGCCTAGTTTTTGTGCAGTGGTTGCTCCTCCTGGCTTCTGGGTAAGATATTTTGGTTCTTTCAGAGCTCTAAAATCAAATCTTCTCCTTGAAACAAATTATTTTGCACAGAAAAGGCTGACAGAGAAACTAAATTAAACCAGTGCAGCTGCTGGTGGGTTGGTTTGACTGTTCAGAACCTGGTTCACAGCCTTTTGGAAAGATTTACCTCAGCTCTAGAAATGGCTACAAACTCCATCAATGCAAGGGAAAAGGAAAAGGAAAAGGAAAAGGAAAAGGAAAAGGAAAAGGAAAAGGAAAACGGAGTGGTAATGCCCTAGTCCAAGACTGGTCCCATTACTAGAGGTTAGAAATTTTCGGTAGATACAGGTACTCATAGTGTTTTGCAACAGGAGAGAGAGATTAACCAGTGACACCCCTGCACTTTGAGATAGAGGGCGTGTTTAAGCCGCTGCAGGTGGACAGAAACAATGAGCATGAAAATCCACTTGTGATATTTTTTGGCTGGCTTATTACACATCTTCTGGTATAGTGCCTAATTTACACTTCAAATACTGTAATTTCCCTTGTCAGTGCTTCTTTGTATTGTGCATTTCACAGTGTTAAGATAATTGCCGTCACGTACTTCTGAGGGAGATTACTGTTGTTGGACCTGAAAGTTTCACAAGCTCGTTTCAGTCAGTCACCACAGCCATTCCCATTGCCCCTTGCACCGTGGTCCCCTTGCAGGGACAGGAAAGGATCAGCCAAACAATCTCTGCGGTACCCTCTACATATGTACAGTAATTTCTTTCTGTCCATCGCCCTTCCTGGACATAAGTCAGCAGTGAATCTGCTTGAAATACTTTCTTCCCAGACAGTTTCTGGAGCAGTGAGTCACTCTTACAGTCAGACTACAGTTAATCTCATAAATGAGGCAGCTAACACTTCTTTTTTTTTTTTTTAACTGTCCTGCACAATGCCCATTTCTAGCCAATAGTGATCTGGAACATCCCATTGTTACTTTGGAAACTTTCTTTTGCATGCCCTGCTGGTATCCTCGGTCCAGCAAGGAGAAGATTACACAGAAGTAGATGTTTATCAAGAAAGATCTCAGCTGTTTGAGCCACAGCTGTATTGCTATAGGCATTACATTGTGTGAATCAGGCTTTTACACTGTCCTATGCAACTGAGCTCCACTTTCCAGCTGCTTGCTCCTGGTTTCCCACAGCCCTTTCCTGTGGGAGGTGTCATGCCACAGGTGTCAGTCAGGAAGAGAGGTAGAGAGCTGTACCAAACCACAAGCAATGCTTCAGTCTTCTATTGTTATTATTGTTACAGTACAGCACCCACTTCTATCCCTTGAGCTGAAATAGCACAGGTATCAGTTTCTACCTCAAGTGAATGATGGCACAACCACTGACCTCAGATGGGAAACACAACTGAGTGTTTGTATCCTGCCTACCCCATCCCCCCAGAGTGTCATTCACCTCAGCATGCAGCCTGGGCACCCTTGGAGCCCTCCAAAACCCTAGTCAGTGTATGAAGGCTTGTCTTTGCCCATCCTGAAGGCTATGGAGATCCTCCTGATGATCTTTGAGCTGCCCCAGGAATTCCCTTTCTGTGGCCACTCTGGGTAGTTTGAATAGGTCAATTTAATAATTTGACTTTCTGCCCCAACTGACCTGTTCCTTGGAATGTTTTTTTTTGTTTACCTCTTCTGTCTAAAAAAATACGTCTACAAGTGTAATTTTTAACAGAGAAGGTATGTCTTCCAAAACTGCTAGCAAGAAAACAGAGCAGGAATGAACGGCTCAAAGTAACTGGTCTGTGAATATTTGTTGTTCTGTTTAACAGTGGTACACCTTTTGCTGAACAGTAGGAATGAGCCGCACTGTTGATTTAAACCAGTGGTCCTTCCAGCCTTATTTGTGTAATGGTCTGCAACAGAATAAAAGGGCTACATTTTAAGAATGGAACAGCATATCCTGGATATAGTTTCCCAGCTTCAAAGCAGTTCATGATTCTCCTGAAGCACAGGTTCCAGCTGCACCTTCATGCTGAGATACTGATGACAGATTTTTTTCTTCCTTCAACTAAATAATTTTTGAATTCAGTGAAGTTTTTTACCAGCAAAGTTACCTCCAGCATTAAGTTTTCCAGTCCATTGTTTCATGATTTGGGGTAAGTGTTTCTGTTTGATTGATCATTTTAGAATTCTTGCTAGTTCTTGAACGATGTCATTTTTCTGTTTACCTCCTCTATGCAATTGTGTTTTTATGGAGTTCATCATGTCACTGCTGAGCTCTCTCTTTTCTAGGTTTGAAGGGTACATTTTTATTTACAGCGTGCTTCATTGGGGCTTATTTGCAAAGTTTCCTTTAGATGATAAAACTGAAGAATTTTACCTCTTGTCCTTATATCAGGAAGGATTTTTGCCTTGAGATGATGGTACTATTCCAAAATACAGATTCTAAAGTATCTTGTAACAACAGAATTAAACTATTGCAGGAGTTTGTCACTGAACTCCAGTGTGCATATGACAATGCAGAAGAATGAGCACTTCAGTTTTTTAGTATTTGCCTTTATACTGAAGCAGTGTTTCTTCAAATCTATCTATCTATCTATCTATCTATCTATCTATCTATCTATCTATCTATCATCTGTCTATGTATCTATCTCAAAAAGGATTGTCTAGATTAATTTTCAGTTTATGTAATTTAAATATTGTTAAAATGCATAAAGTTCATTCTTCTATTGCATTTTAATTGCAAGATTTTCAGTATTTTTTCTGAAGGTTATACATCTGAGTGCTCAACAACCCTTTGAAAATATGATCAACTAGATGTGTAAAATCAGAAATTATAACCTATTATTATTTACACAGACCTGAATCAATTTCATCATTTAAAATCTGACAAAAGCCCTTTGTTGCCTTAGAAAAACTCATATCCACATCAGTAAACTACTGAGGCTGCTATTTTCCCCTGAGTGCATTGCTATGTGTTGTTAATTTTCAGAGAAAGCTGTTGATGGTCTCAGCATCCGTGAGTATATCATTATGTATGATGTACTCACAAGCCTTTGTAATTAAATTCCCCTGTTTTGTAGAAATAGAATCAGATTTACCAGATGAGGCAGCAGAACCTTGTAGTCAGAATTCAAGGGTTTAAACAACACAGCACTCTTTTCTGCAAATGTGTCCTGAAAAATAATGTTCTCTTTTTCTCTGCAGAAATTCCCTTAAAGCAGATCATTTAGAACTGGTTGAACAGTAAATAAATAAATAAATAAATATTTCTAACCAAACATAATATAATTTGCAATTAACATTATTGATCCTCTTCCAAAACCAGTTTGGGGCTTGTTACATATTCCTGTAGCTATTTAGAATACAAGTGAATGTGTAGAAGTATCATTTGATTGTGTTCTCTATGCCAGAAATACGAAATAGGAAACATAAGCAAGAAACATTTGAATTCTAACATCAGCATTTCTAAAAAGCCTCTGCCTGTTTTCATAAAAGGTTTATGAATTTTGCATGTCCCATTTGCTGTATGACCAATCTGAAATGATTTTTGACCCAGTTAAATCTGGCTTCAGCAAGCCTCTATCCAGATCTTTGCTTAGATATCAAAAGATGGATTAAACCCTAATTTAAGGCAGGCACATTTGAAATGTCAGCCTTTCTGCCTGTGTTTCAATGCTGCTTCCTATAAAATGAGAATACATTTAACCATTCCCACAGGATTTTGGGAGGATTCATCAGGATGTCCTTGTAAAACTGAAAAGCACTGGTCCAACAAACATCTTCATCAGAAATGTTTATCTTTGCTGCTACTTAGCTCCAAAGAAATGAAATATTGATTGTCTTCCTAGATTGCTTTAAACCTTTCTACTTTCACTGCAGCAAGTGGTGTTCATAGAGCAGAAATTACTTAATTAACCTCTCACTGGACATGGTCACATTACTACCAAGTGGGTTTTTTAACAAGTTCTTAATGGTTGATGATTTTAAGCAAACTTTCAGTGTTTGGTTTGGTTTGGGTTTTTTTCATTTAAAAAGAAAAACTGAAAATAGCCCTATTCATTCTAGTGGGGAACTTTCATCTTGCATATAAATGGCGTGCCATGATCCCAGAGCGAAAGTGCAAGGGAAAATTAAATTGATTATCACTATGTAGGAAGACTACATCATTTAGGTCTTCTATAAATTTGGGTTTGGAATGAGATAGATCAGTTTGCTCATTCTGCTTCTAGCTTGAGATTTCTTCTCTGTGATTTATTCATAAAGGGCTTTATTAATGGGACACTCAAGATCAACACATCTGCAGGCTGGGGATTACCTTTGGTGCATTGCTGAGCAAACCAGTGTCTCTTGAATGTGGTAATGTTTAGAAGCACTTTTAAAGCTTCAAAAACATCCATTTCATGCAGTTTAATGTCACCAAGCAAGAGCTCTTCACATCTGCAGAATGACAGTCTTGCTTTTGTGCTTTCCTTTCCCCAGCTGTAATTGTAATGATCTGAACTTTAGATGATATTTATCTATTATTTTAAGATTATTTATCTATCATTTATTATTTTATTTCCATAAATAACTTACAATTGAACAAAATAATTACGTCCTGAAAGAAAAATTTAATGCTTTGCATCTAACAAGGACTATTAATCTCTCCCAGTAAGGGCTGCAGACACACTGGACATCAGCAGCTAAGACGAAGTGCCAAGGCAGTAAAAACTAAGATAAATTACTGTTTTGCTTAATCCTGTCTGCTGTTTATGGGCCTAAGAGGGGCTTAGCTTTTGAGTGATAACATACACCGTATCCACCCACAACAGTTTCACTTGGACTCATTTTCATGCATTTTGAAGTAGCTCTGTTAGCACTCTGTTCCATGAATATTGCTTTAAAAAATGGTTTGTAAATGCATCACATCACTCATGTTCATAATGGCATTTGTGTCCTTTGTGGTGCATAAAGGCAACTTAATAATTCCAAATGCCACGTCACATCTTGTCTTCCCGCTGAGAAATCTGGCAGTGTTTGGAGGCTTGGCAATGTGACATTACAGGCACTTAAACCACGTTTGCAGCTCTTTCATAGGCTGGCTGAAGAGGGAGCGGGGAAGAGAAAGGCATTTTTAATGTATGGTTCAGTGTTTACACCTAAACTGGGACTAGGAATATGGAGATCCAGGAAGAAGTGACAGAGAGTAATGTGCTGCAGAGATTCCCAACACAACACCTGCCCGCTCCTGCCTTGCATGAGAGGAGTTGTATGTTTTTCCTGATTACTTTGGCTGGTCAGTCTTGGAGGCTCAAGCAATACCTTAAAAAGGAGCAGCCTACACGGGCTTCCATTTGAGCCTTGGCATCCATCTGAGCCAATAACCTTATGCTGCTGTGTTTGTTTGGCCAGGAGGAGCAAAATTGATGCGCCTCCTCTCCCTTGGGAAGCAGCCCTTTTAATCTCCTCTGCGAGGACTGTCAGTCGCAGCTGTGGCCCCTGGGGCTCTGTGCAGCAGGGCAATGCTGGACACTGTGGTTTGCCCATCTTCTGCCACCAAAATGCAATTGTAATTACAAGGGAAACAACCCAAATGTAGGTTTTCTTCATATCCCCAAACCCAATTGTTATCATCACCAGGTGATTGTTTCCGATGCTTCCTCATCTCTGGCATATCCTCCTGATCTTCGCCCCTCAGCTACTGCATTTTTTCTGAGAACAGCATTACTTGATTCTGCCACTCTGAGAGCTGCATGGAGTGTGCTGTTCCCTGGGGTAAAACGTGGTTATCTTGGTGAATCTGATTTAGGCTCTCATTTGGTAATTTTGTTCTCTCTGGCTACAAGAAAAGTTGTAATTGGTGACTGAAGAGCTTCCTTAGAGCAAAACAGTGTTTAGAATAGATAGAATTTTAAGAGAATCACTTACTGATATAAAACAGCCTGTGCTACTACCTGCTCATAAGATAATTTGTGGTTTTCCACATGGAGGCTTTGCAAGGACCAATTTCTGTTCTACCTGCTTGTCTCAGACAGTTTCCTGTTGTGCCCCACAGATGCAGGGGCCCTTTCAAGGCCCTTCCTACCCACCAGGATCCAGCTGACAAGGCAAATTCCAAATCAGGATAAGTGAAACTAGTACATCACATCGGGCACAAGCTCTTCCAAGCTATCAGCTTGCTCTGCTGGGTTTGTGGTACCCACTCGCTGCATCCCTGCCCTGGCTGCCTCTCCCCAGCCACAGCATCATCTCAGGATAGCAAAGCAGCAGCACAGCAGTCTGGGGGCTGCCAGCTTGGGACAGGTCCCCTCCCTCACAGCAATCTGGAAATGGATGCTGCATGACTGGCTTTTCCTTGTGCTCTGTTCCTGCTCCACATGGATGCATTTTATGTGTGACTGATGTTCTGTTATGAAGGAAAAGAAATCAATTTATTTAGATATGTTGCTGTTTTATGCTTCACTACCTTACTCCTTTCAGTTTCTGTTAAAATGCCAATATGAAATACTATCATCCTAACTCAGAAGATGTATTTAAATTATAGGCACAATGACTCTTGGCCCTTTTTGCCTTTTTTTTAAAGATGCGAAGTTATGTAAGAATCACTTCAGAGCATTTTAAGTTCAGAAATATAAATTTAAAATGTATAGCTGGGAAACAACAAAGAAACAACACAGAAGAAAAAGCAGAGACAAGACCTAACTTTTAGCAGTATACCAAGTAAGGGGAATGGTAATCAGTTCTTGTACTCCAGCTGGAGTGTGACTCAGAGCATATTGCAGATATCCAGGATCTTCATACACAGATATAGGAAAGATTGAAATACTCTTATATTTTCTCTTTAGTAAGCCACATAGTGTTGGATATACATTAATAAGTTGCTAAGCCATCGTTATCTTGGTACTGACACAATGCTATTATTTGCTATTTGAAATACATAAAATAAAGAGTAATTATGTAATAACTAAACAAGAAAGGAAAATACGTGATCCTGTAAATTAATTATATCCATCCTTTGATTGTCTCTCTTATCTATGCAGCACAGGATATTGGGATTACCATTCTATTGAAATTTAGTCAAGAGACTGCATGCACAGTATGAGATCCTCTAAGCTGAAACCCTTTATAGCAGATAGTGAATGTGTAATGAAACTCTTTGAGTCTCAGATAATCTTTCACCAGGCAAAATACAAATTTGATCTATGAAATAACTTTTCAGAAACCCTGAGTGCCCAACAATACAAGAGAAAACTCCTAAATGTTTGGGGGTTTTCCAGTTTTCTGGAGAAACTGGCTGCTCGTGGCTTGGATGGATGCACTGGTCACTGGGTAAAAAAACTGGCTGATGGCCAGGTCCAGGGAGTGGTGGTGACTGGAGTTACATCCAGCTGGTGGCCGGTCACAGGTGGTGTTTCCCAGGGCTCTGTGTTGGGGCCAGTCCTGTTTCAAACCTTTATCAATGATCTGCACAAGGGGATTGAGTGCGCCCTCAGTAAGTTTGCAGCTTAGACCAAGTCAGGCAAAAGGGAGTGTTGATCTGCTGGACAGCAGGAAGGATCCACAGAGGGATCTGGACAGGCTGGATTGATGGCCGAGGCCAATTGCATGAGATTCAACAAGGCCAAGTGCTGGATCTTGCACTACAGGCAATGCTCCAGACTTGGGGAATAGTGTCTGGAAAGCTCTCCTG
>VZRQ01006246.1:399524-457775 GCA_013397975.1 Machaerirhynchus nigripectus
TCCCCCTCTACAAGACCTGTTCCCTTTCCCTCCCCCATTCCCTTTCCCTTTCCCTTTCCCTTTCCCTTTCCCTTTTTTTCTCTTTCTCTCTTTCCCCTTCCTTTCTTTCTTAACAAGTCATTCAGAGTTAGGGATATATTTTATTATTAAGACTTTATATATAAGAAGGGGAATGAGCTGAATGAGAAAATTTCAACAGAACATGATACTGGCATACATTAAAAACAATTTTCATTGACAATGCTTGTCAGTAGAATCCCAAATATGTTATTTTCCAACTTTGGAAATTCCGTTTTACCAATTACTTTTGAACAGTTGAATTTGAACAATTCCTTGCAGAAATACAGTTCTGCCAAGTTTGCTTTAAATAGGAGAATGAACTTCAGACGTAATGGATATATAAATGAAATTTTGTTAGCCAAAAGGTGAATGATGACTTTTTTTTTTTAAGAGAAAGGAAAACAAAGAGATGTTGAGCTAAATTTGTTACATTGTTTGCTGCAATTCTTTTTGATTAATTGGAATAGAAGGTTAAATTGTAATAACGGTAGAAGTGTTGGTAACTTGATAATAAATATTGATGTAAGTTTGATATAACAGGGTGATTTGTCTTGCCAATAATTATTGGATACCCTAATGTTTTAATCAATAAATTTAAGAAATGCTTTGAAACCAATATGTAATACAGATAAGGCTTAAAAGGTTGTTCCTTGGCACTGTCCCTAAAGTGATGTTTCTGGAGACAGCAGAAACATTCTGCTCTGCCAGACAGCGATAAAGATAAACAAGATGAAAAAGCAAGTAGGCAGAAGCCTTGGTGGAAGAAAACACAATTTGGTTTTGGTAATAAAATACTCACTTCTTTTTTTGACTTCTGCTTTTCTGAGGCTGTAGGTGTTTGTAAGGACGTCAGTGTGATTAGTCAGAGGTGATCCTACCTCCGGTCACAGGTGCTATCCAGACTGCCTGACCTCAGGAGAAGCAAGACTTCAGCCTAGGACTTACCTTTCCCACCAGCAGCTTCTGTCACTTTCCAGCACTGGATTTTCAATCCTCTTTGAAGGCCCCCACAGCCCTGAGCCATCCGCAGCTCATCACATTCAAGCTTTATTTTCCAGCTTCTTAATTCTGCAATACCAGAAAGGCCAAACTAGAACAGAACCAGTCCCTTCTGCACATTTCCATATGTGTACAGCTGAAAACAACAATATACTGAACAAACCCAGGTGGAGATACCAGAATTTTACACCTGCTTAAATGCATCTCACTATAAATGCCTTGGGCTTTACTTACTGATCTCCTTAACAAAGCTCTTTTCAACATGCTGTCAACTGAGAAAATGCTGGCAGGAGCTTGTGAAAATTACTACTCTCAGGAATACTTCTAAAGCACGAGTGGTCCTGTGAGTTTGCAGTTAGATGGTAAGAGGCAAATCTCAGTTTGTTTTAATCGGGAAAAATATCATGTTTACTATTATGCATCTTCAGATGCCTCTATTTTTATCTCTAATTTGTATTTCCCACTTAGAAAAGAACTGAGCACAATCATTCAAGTGCAATAATTTTCCTACAACAGAGTAATATTTTTGTAGCAAGTAACAACAAATAAGAATCTCTTTTGGACATAAACAGATGCAGCCGAAATACCACACTGAGTTAATTAAAAGAGTGGATTCCCAGTAGGGTGATGGTTGTAGTTAATTACATAGGTTCTTGCCAATGGCCTATAGATAGCAGAACTTCTTGGCCTCAGATAATAGAACAGATGATTGCTCAGCTACAGAGAGCATATGTTTTTCACTCCCCATGATTTGATTATATTGGACAAGGTTTCATATGAGAAGCTTTTTGTGTGCATGTTCTCCTATAACTCTGTGCTTCATCCAGTCTCTTACAAGAGAGCCTAGCCGTTCAGCCATCTTCATTTAAAGACCATCCCTTTTCAGGAAAAAAATTACCTTCAAAGTCCAAAATCCCCTATCACTATCATTAGAGAAAATATCTTCTCTTACCTTTGTATTTTCTGTTTAATTTGGTCTTTCAACCAATACTACTCATTTTCCCACTCACACTGGATCTACTAGGGTTTCTACCTCTACTTTTCCTGTCCCCACTTCATTTTTCTGCCTTTTTCTTTCTCTCCTCTGTGATACTTCTTCCTTCTTACCTGAACAGGCAACATGTGCATATTCTACATACCTCTGAATGCAGTAACCAAATTCTTGGGTCCAGAAGGATCCTACAACTGACTTTAGATGCCTAGGACTTGTCAGCAGTCCCTGGTGAGCACTGGGATCCTGTAAGGATCTCACATTCGTGACAAAGAACTACCATAGAATGTGCTAAGCATGGTGTGAGTCTCAAGCCCTTTCCTCCTACAGCTGCCTTACCCAAGCAGTTGCAAATGCTCTAGGTCTTACTCACTGACACCTTCCTGAAGTGAGGTGCCTACCTAGGAAGGTCTGACTCATTTTGTGCCTCTAGGTTAGAGTTTGCAAACAAGAAGCATGAATGTCACTTAATTTCCTCTTCAGACAGAGGGGATTCAAACAAAGATAAGTGATAACTGGTATTCAGGTTGCTAGTAAATGCTAATCAATTTTAAATCAGTAAAACCAGTTACAGAGAACGGGTTAATAGAAAAAATACCTTGTGCCTTGCAGGGACAGGAGAAGAAAAAGAGCTTGGAGGCTGATGGAAATAGAGGAAACAGAGAATAAAGGTGACAGCTAAGATGAAGAGGCAAGTAGTGTCTGGATCAAGTGAAGATGTTGTGTGAATTAAATTTATTAGCTTTGTCTTGTAGTTTTCAGATATGATGTTTCTTTTCTGGGTTTTTGGGTGGTTTTGGGGTGGTTTTTTGATTGGTTGAAGTTTCTTCCCTACTTGACTGCCTATTGCAATGAAAAACCCAGGGAAATAAGATTGGCAATTGAGACCCATGCATTTTGCTTCCAAGGAAAGAGCTATATAGATACACCCAATAATATGAACCCTACTGTGTCCCAGTCTTAGAAGACGTAGTAATCTGTGGATGTCCCTCTCTTTTATGAGTTCCTCCCTCAGGCAGGGCAGTCATGGCCACAGCTGCCTGTGCCTGGATTTGTTCAGGGCAGCGTAAGTCACACAGCGAGACGTGGGCAAACCACCCTGTGCCATCAGTGCTTCTCAGCTGCAGCTGCAGGAATTGTTGCATGGCTTGGTGCCACGTGAACACTCTCTGCAGCAATGTCCTTTCCACTCTGCTCTTTGCGTCGCAGCTGCTTCACTGATTTCTTATAGTGCTTTTCACTCTCTCTTTCCTTATGAATTTCATGACTGTGATACATGATTTCAACTATAGCTTAGTGTCCTTTACACCTAGAGCTATTAAATACATTAGGCTGTTAAGATCTGCAGTTAAATAAGGCTATACACTGCATTTATAGACTACAGTTAGGCTAAATTCAATTTCCTCCCCTTTCCAAGAGTGCAATTAACATTTTTGTTGCAGAGGCTGGAGATAACACTGGAATTCTCCCTCAGGAAACTAGTAGGTTCTCTCTCTGCATAAAATAATAAAAATCAGGACTTTCTCACAGACCTTCTCTCAGGACTTCTAGCTAGTGACTCGTAGATTTCTAAACCATTTCCTGCCCTCCAAATCTGTCTTTCAGTCCATCCATCCATCCATCCATCCATCCATCCATCCATGCATCCTAAAAAACTAATTTCCTAAATCTTTACTTCCCATGAATAATCCAAGGCTCTTCCCAGGCCACATACAGTGAATACTACTTGAGTTACCACATGGTCCTGAAGCTGCCTATTAAATTTGAACTCATCACATAAAATACACTATTTTTCTGTAGATGACACAAATGAAAAATTAACCTGGAACTGAATATTAGAGAAGAGTAAATCGAGGGGGATAATTGGTGATAGAGCCATTAAGTGCAAAAGCATTGATACTTTGGGCCAGTCAGTTTAAAGATGGCTGTAAATGACCAAAAGGTCACCTCAGGTTTAGCCAGCTTTGCTGAAGGTCAAGCAGAATTCCAGCAAAACCCTGCCCCATTTTCTAGACCCAATACCTTTTCTCTGGGGATTGCACATGTCCAAGCTGGTCTAGACCTGGGCTCCCGAAAAAAAGGGTTCTCAGCCTTTTGACAATATCATGTATGTTGAAGCACGACAATTTTTAAGTCTTAGCTTCTTTCATTGGCTTCAAGGTCCACCAAGATTCTGTTTGAAGGACAGTTTGGATTTTTTTTTCCAATTCCTATAGAATTTGAGCAATAACTAATTGAAAACTAAATTGCTGATGATTGCAGAAATGTTCAGCTCCAGAAGAATGAGCACAAATTATCTGTGGCAAAAAAAAGTCAATGAGATTTAGCCATTGTGGGCTGGCATGTGTGCATCTCACTTGAGCTGTTCATGGTTATTTGGGGACAGGAATAAATCAAAGCTTTTCTGGCTTGCAGGCATAGTGGTGTTAAAAACCTAAGTAGTGAAAGTAAAGCTGTGGTGTGTTTCTGGTGGGGCTGCATCACCAGGGCCTGGGGAGCTCTGCTGTGCTGGTACAATCCTCTCCAAGCACTGCCTGCAAAAATACCTTCTTCCCATCCAAGAGGCTTCTCCAACTCCCAGTGAGAAGTTAGGGCCCACACTAAAGCAGATGATCTAAGAAATACACAAGCTGATTCATTCCTAGGTGCTTGAGCTCTTCCGAAGGACAGAGAAAATAAAACAGGCCAAGTTACCAAAAAGGGAGTAGAGCTTCCTAATAACAGGGTTTGGAGTTTTGTAGTACCGTGATAAGAAGATACCCTTGTAGAACTATTTCCAGCTAAACCTTTTGGAAAAAAAGAAGAAATTTCCCCAAGGGAGGGAGAGCTTAATGTTGAAAAAAAGGTCACTGAGCAATTTCTGCATATTTTCTGCAGAATTTAGGTAGTCAGAGCACTTTGTCAGGGACAAGTCCAGTACAATAGGGTAGGAAAATAGAGTTCAATTTCTGCTGCAAATAAAGTTGTTATTCAACTGCTCTCCCCAGAAGCTCTCAGCCAAGAAGATAGCAGGTCTGCTTATTGCAGAATGTATTTACAGCTTAACTACAATAATAAAATTCCCATAGCAAGACTTCAGTGGAAGTGCAGTTCTGCTTCAAATCCTGTGTGACATCAGACTCATGGGCAGAGTGGGCAGATTTGAGGCACTTTTCACTTTGTACATACCTACCTGATCATGTGCCAGGGTACACAAACTGGTGTACAGAAATGACCCTACATGGTTTCCACTCTGTTGCTATTTTCTGCTTTGGGAGACAAAACACTTAATGAAAAATAACTTAGTTTATGATAACACATACAATAAAGAATAAAAAGCAATTTATATTATATTTAATTTTTTTCTTGTCTGCCCCTAATTTATCTACTGTGCATTTGTCTACTCCCTCCTACTAAAACCAGATTTAATTGTGCTATTGTTAGTGGAACATAAGCTAAATTCTAAGTGACTTTCATCACAGTCTATGGCTTATCATCTGAGGGAGGGAAAAAGTGACTCATCTTTTTTCACTAGGATGAATAAACTCATCTCCAGAAGATAAAAGTTGGCCCAGACTATATCCCATCTCTTGAACCAAATGTAATGCATTTTCAAGTAGAGAAAATTTGCTAAAAATCGACCAGTCTGAAACTTTTCTCCCTGAGTAACCTGATTGATTTCAGCAGGACCGAGTCAGACGGAGGCGGGGAAATGTGACTTGATACAGAAATGTGTTTTTGGTAAGAGAAAGGACACAGGGACAGATTTAGTTATGCATGTTGGGCAATCATATTGAGCAGGCACAAAAGGCATGCATCCCCCAGAGTACCAGCTGCCTGCATATAAATCTTCTTATTCCCTTTCCTTTCTAATAACTCACAGACTGAGATGCATAATTACACTTTTATCACAGTGTATCAAATCCCTGTCATTTCCTTGCCTTGTGTTTTGCCTTGCTGTACCTTGCCTTTGTTTTTCCTCATCACAATTCAATATTATGGTTAGAGCAAAACTTTTGTCCAAAAATTTTTAAGAGTGACTATGTTGTTAAAATAATACTTGGAGGTTCTGTTTGCTCTGTTCCAAGAGCTCCTCTAAAAACTTAAATAACCAGCAGAAGTCTTGTGTTTTGCTAGCAGTCAGACATCTAAGTACTTTTTCTGTTTGCAAAAACTGTGATGTATTTTCCCTGGTTTGTCCATTTTCATTAGTGTTTAATAAAGTCTCCATGACCTGTGTGCAGCTGCTGTTTGTGTTATGCATTTCCAGTACCTTCAATGATTTTACATCTCCCTAAAGCAATCCCAAAATTGAAAGTCGTGGAGGCTTCGTGGGTGATGCTGACCCTGAAGTCAGTAGATGTTCCTTCATATACTGTCCTCTACTGTCATGAAGTGACCTGCCAAATCTTGGCCTGCTGACCAATGTGCAGATGCTTCTGTCTTTGTTTTCTCCTGACAGCTTTTATTTTGTGGCTAAAAAGGATTTTACCTGTGCTCTGTGCTGCTAGTCTTCCTATTGGGTTTGCTCTGATTCCTGCACCCAGCAGCTGTGGTCCTCCAGGCCTCAGATCAAAGAGAAATGCTTTATTTTCCCCAAACCTTCAACTTTCCATGAGAAGGTCAAGGAGAAAAGGGAGTTAGATGAAGAGGTGAAAACAGGATGGGTTTTTTCTGTGGGACAGTGAAAAGTGTTGTTTCCCGAGCCCTTTATAACCTGGGTAAAGCACTGGCAGGTATTCTAGAAGAGCCTGTCCCAGTGATGAGGGAACATGGAGATATCTCCCTAAGGCTTTTTAGTGCTTCTGGGCTGCTGTACAGCTTGTTCAGATGAAGTTAATCAGTGATTTATGCACTGATTTATGTTTATTTGAAAAGCTGGTGCGTTCACTTTTAAACAGAAACTCTCATTATCTATTTACAATAATGCAACTCTGAGTCTTGTTTAGAAAGTAGCACTGAGTTTAGTTATGTGTACTCCAGTATATTTTCTCTCTTTCTTCTGTTTATAATTTAGAAATCCTGAGTATGTCACATTTCTCTGCAAGTCAACAGACCCTGTTATTTGTAGTTACTGAAAATAATATTTTGGCTACAATAAAGATGGCAGCAATCTGCTTCTGCTTGTTAATGAAATGAAGTGATTCACATCTAGAAAATGAGAATTCATAGCTCTGAAGAAAGAATTGTCATCCCACAGTAGTAACAAAATGAAATTTAGTTTCACTGTTTACAAGTGGAAGCTTAGGAGCTTAATTGGAATATTTTAGTGGGGTTTGGGTTGGATTTTTTTTTCATTTTTTTCCTGTTAGAACTTTCTGTCTTTTGTCTGTCCTATTGTACATCATCTTCTTGATTAATATCTTTTTATGGGCTGAATTCTGTCTTCCTTCACATAAGAAGATACTCATCACATGATATTTACATTAATCACATCTGGATTTATTATTTTCCTCTTTTCACGCTGTCTCTGATGCTTAGAGAAAAGGATAAAAATAAATGGTTTGACATAATTTCTAACAAGACAGAAGAGACAGGCCATGGCTGTCAGAGGAAGTGACAGCCGCAGACAAGATGCACATTGCTTTGTTCTTCCCTTCAAAGCCCTTGGTTCATCCCTAGCATTTCACTCTTGATTACATACCAGATAGCTGTCTCACGTGGGGGTTTTTTTGACAAGAAGGTCTCTCAACAGACAGATTTTTCCTTTTTGTATGACAGTCATGATACGTGTGTACAAAAGCACTGGACCAGCACCCGTTTGCTCCTCTTTGGGCTTCCTGTGTGCTCTTGGGTGTTACCACTCTGAAGAGAAATCATCTCTTTTTGATTTAGCTGTCACACCTGGCTTCCCTTCAGACCATATGGAGAGAGGAGGGGACCCCCCCAGATGTGTCTGTCCTGGGGGAATTACCCTCCAAGTACCTGTAGGTTGCTCACGTTGCTGCAAAGCCACACTGTGCACAGCTGTTGCGATAGTCAAACACCTGGTCACCTGCCCTGGGTCCAGTCTCCAGTCCCACCACGTCCCACCTGTAAAATGACAAAGTAGCAGCTCCTTTTCTCAGTGAAGAGGCAAAAGTCGATATGTTGCTGCTATCCAGACAATATGCTGTTGGACCAAAGCTTTTCTAACTTTGCCCTTGAGCCACGGGGGCGTAGGGGTTCCTCTGAACTGCAGAGTTTCAGCTGTGGAGAGCACTGAGACACTCCTGCAGTGCACTCTAGATGTTGTGGGCACACAGGCTGACAAATCCTACAGTTGCTAATGTAACCTGCCAGTGCCTGGGCATACATCTCTGCAGTAGCCATCTCCACAGATGCCTGTTTTTCCTCGTCACTCCGTTAGGGCTTCTGTGTCAGGGACTGATGGCAGCATCTGAATTGCTATTTCTCAAGGCCAGAGGCAGAGCACGGCCAGGAGAAGACAACATCTCACATCAGACACCTTGCCTTGGGAAAACCCTCTTGTGCAGTTTTTCTCACATAATGACACCCCGTGTTTTTGTGCTGGTATTCCTAGAGGAGAACTGTTTCCCAGTTGCATTAATGAATCTTGGCTAACATAGAATATAATGTTAAAAAAAAAAAGTTAATTATGCCTGAAATTGAATGTGCTTGGGTTTGCAAGTCTGAGTCTGGAATAACCCACCCAGAGCGCTGGGCCTCTGCATGACAGCAATGAATCTTATTTTTTTTCTAATGGTATCAAGATATACAATCTACTAATCATGTTTTGAATAAGTAAAAAATGGCACATAAAAATTAAATAAATTCTTCAAGCTGGTGTTTGACTGTCACTGAGCAGCTGACTGAAATGCATTCATTTTCTAGGCCAGAACTAAACACTTTTTTCTTCCCAGGTGTAGTTTTGTGTATTTTGTTCCCCAGTGACATTTTCAGATATCAGAGTGTTTGATTTGAGTACTAAACTGGTTTCAATTAGAAGGCATGAGGAAGCAGTAATGAAAAGCTATTTTCTGAGGAAGACTAGTAGCTGAATGAAGACAAGTCTTGAAAAGAGAGAAGGTGCTTAATATTCATGGGCATATTTGAGTTGACTTTTAAGTTCTGTCAAAAGGAAGCCCATTCTTCTGCTTTAATGGCATTTAGATTTCCAAGTAGATTGGCCACTTATCCTTTATTAGGCCAGGTATCATTTATTAGGCCAGGAAAACACATAGCAAAATATATTTGTAAAAACTTGTAGACAGTGATTACCCTGAAATTAACTCTGAATGAGATTTTCCCATCTAACTTTACTTAACTGTTTTAAGAAGTGTTTCATTTTGAAATAAAAGCTCATTTATTACAAGCAAATGAGCAAAAGTAACACATTTTGTAACACTTAGAAGTACCACAGTTTTGCACCTTCAAACCATGTAACGACACAGATACAGATGTAACTGGCAGCTCTGGAGTTAAAAGTGCTACTAAAGTGTTAGTGTTCAGCTGCCGAATAACAGCTTCAGTTTTGAAATTAATTGTATTAAATGTCTTTCTGTTTGGCTGTATTTTACGTGGCAATTTAGTGGGTCAGATTATTAGTTTTATAACTAACACCAAAAATGGTTTTTACATGCTTTCATCCAAAAAGTAAAGGAACAAGCCCTTTCCTTAGTTGTTTAAACTCTAGGCATAAGTGTGATCTTCTCTGAGCTAGAGGTGATGGAAAAGGGAAGGAGAACTGTTGCAACAATAGGACAAAACAACTTGGTTTTTTATGAAGGTGCAGCTCCAAATTCAGTTAGGGTTCTGTGCAGGGGAGTTGGGAAGCTTGTCCCCTTAAGGTGAAGGAGCAGCTCCTTGAGGAAATGACCTCCAAGACACAAGTCAGGTATTACTAGGACATCCCTATTTTAACTGTGACAAGGAAAATAAATAGTTGCTCTCTCACTGTCTTTTCAGATGTTTGACAATCTCCTGAATCCTGTCATGACTATCAGTTGCCTAATTTATAAATCAGCATGGAGACAGCAGCAGAGCTTTGGATCAAACACACTTGGTGCATGGGTTTGGAACAGAAAAGTCTGCACGTGGTGTCTGCACTCAAATCCAGTTGCTTTACTGTGACCACACCTGTGAGTCCTGGCTCTATTGCTGCTTAGCCAGTTAGCTCTTGTTACAAATGTCATATGAAGTATTACTGCATGACTTTCAGCAGTCACTTCTCATAGATAATGGAGGTTATACTGGTTTATGATTTTAAACACCAGCTATGTTTGAGGGCAGATGAGGCAAAATGTGCCTGACAGTAGATTTTCCCCTTAATCGAGTGGAAAAGACTGTGCTGAAAGCCCAAAGCTGAAATAAGTCAGATTTTTTTCAAGACAGAGTAGGTGCTCAAGCACTGGAACAGTTTTCTTGGAATCATGATGGATTTCTACCACTTGAGGACAGGACCTATCTGATCAAATCCTGACAGTGCCAATGGGTAAGCTGAGCCAGTCACCTTCTTTTCTCTGGACAGGCAATGTGGAGAGAGAGGCATACTGGGGGCCCAGTCTGTGTCAGTCTGAAGTGGATAGTGGAAGTAGTCGTATGAATTGTAAGAGAAAAGTGCTCATTTTGCCCCTCTGACTGTAAAGAAAGTTTTGGCCAGCTGATTCACCTGTGAATTTCCGTTCTATAGGTATCACAAGTCATACAAAATGAATTACACTCTAAATTTCTTCTTATCATGCTGCCATAACTCAAGCTTGATACACTGACTTATTATGCTAAGGACAGTGCAAAGCTCTGATGCTGGTGTCATGCAGAAGCTCAGACTGGATGATGGTTCTCCAGTGGGATAACCAGCTGCAAGGAAAAAATCTGCACCAGGAACACCCCGAGAGGCATAGGACCAGGGAAAGCTTAACAGTACAGCTAGAAAAGTAGAGAAGTTACCACCAGTATGGTCAGAAACAGAAACTTCAAACAGCAATCACAGTGGAAACTCTTGAGTTTAACTCAATTCTCCTCCTTAATGATATTGTTCTAGAGAACTGGGCTGTAAAGGTCCGTGGAGCAGAGGAAGATGTTAATAAGGAGAAAGATAACAAAAAAGGGTGTTGATTTAGAGGACTGAATGGAAACTGAAATTATGATGGAAACCAAAATTGATAGAAAAGCAAATTATTTAGGAAGTACTTCAACAAAAAACAAAACAAAACAAAACATAAACAACCAAAATCAGATCAAGATGTTTTATTTGTTAAACAGAAATGGAAGTAATAAATAAATAGGTAGGTTCAAATGTAGCTTCTATCATAAAACTCTGGAATGGATTCATGCACAAACATCTTGTTCTGTCAACTACATGAATATGTAATGTTGTTATCTATCTCAGAGGAGCTGTAGCTGGGCTTGCCTTCGTGTGATTTCCCTGCCTTCAAAATAATGTTCACTGAACTGAGGAAAAAACCCCAAGACAGTTCTGTAATTTCCTGCAGATCCTCATTTTAGTCCCTCTCAGAATGTCCTGAGTTTGAAGAGACCCACAAGGATCATCAAGTCCATCTCCTGGTCCTGCACAGGAGAAGTCCAAGAATCACACCAGCCCCTTTTGAATGCTATTGGGTAGTTTATTAAAAAACATTTACATAACAATTAAGAGTAGCAGATTTGATTAGGAAGCTTTTGGAGAGCACAACCCTTCCTGTAACTATTCACTTTTTCTGTTAAAATCTTCTATTCTGCATCCAGTAGTACAAGTAGGAACCTGCTGTATCTTTAGTTAGACATTTCCAAAGCTTTGTTTTAAATTCTATTTGAGCATCTTGACTGTTACATATTATTTCTCCATACTGCACAGAAAGAACCTCCCAGGGATTTTTATCGTAATTTGGCAGCTGAGCTCTGCAACATAACTAGATCTCTCAAAAGACTGAATCATTTTTTCCTTGCTAATGTTTCTTAATTTTCTTTTCAGAGGAAATAAAATTCATAGTGAAAATCATTCTTTATTAAATGACATTTGTAATAAGCTGAAACACAGAAAATGAGATTGAACCAAAACTTTTTTTCTTGTTGCAAACAGCTTGCTAACTTTTGGCCTTCTGCAAATACTGAGGATATGTATATGGGCTTTGTTATTCTTCATTTATTACCATTCTGCCCAAGGTTGAGGCAAAGGAATAATTATTAATCATTTCTCCCTTCTATTTTTTTTTGCTGAGGAGATTATAGAGTGTCCTCCAAAAGGAAAGGGAGTTTCTGGACTGCTAAAGCCATAGGAAAAAAATAATTTAAAAGACACAGTGAGAGGGAAAACTATGTCTAAAAGAAAGCCTCAAGAAGTATCACAATCACTGAAGTCCTTAAGTTTTTATGTGGGAAACACCACCCAGGAGTTTGTGCAGAACTGTGGAGTGTTTCTGAGTGTAGCTGTTGCAGTCAGGGCAGAAGAAGAGGAAAGGTGTTCGCAGGGTCAGACCAGGGTCCCCTCTACCTCTGCCTCCCGCTTCACTGCACGTGAGCCTGGGAGAGCACTAGCCCATCTTCTGCAGGGTATTCTCTTCTATTCCCAGCACCCACAAGGCTTGGATTAGGGATGCTGGAAGCTGCATCCTTGCCTACTCCCTTTGATACCTGTTTATGGACGTGTTGTCCAAATTTGTCCAAACCCTTTTGGAGCCTGATGAATTTGCCTGACTCTTTCCCAGGGCAGCACATTCCAGAAACTCAGTTTCCATTACTCACCAATCCTCTTCCAGGACTGTAGGGTTTGGTGAGCAACAGTTCTAGCAGCCACCCCATTCATCACCTCAATGTTTCTGTGAACCCACACCACATCGTCTCTCAGCCTTTTTGTTGGCTGTCACCATGAACACACAAGCTCTGCATCGATGCTCTCTGGAGACACCCTGTTGAACCCTGCCTGAATGGACAGGATTGCTGGAGCTGTGCCTGATCACTGGTAACTTTGTGAAGGTTTCCTTTGTGATGCTCAGGTTCCCTTGTTCTGCTGTCACCCACACAGATCTATAGGCTTCTGCACTGTCACCTTTCCTGGGGAAGCTCTCTTCTCTGCTAAGCAGCAGTTTGGGGTAAGATCCTAAATTTCAGCAGGACTGACTTTAAACCAGCACTTGGCTCATGCCTGCAGCAGGCCAGTGAGCAGTTGCAGCAGTGCTCAGTGGTGGCCAGCTAGAACAAAAGCTCCATCAGGAAAAAAACACTTTGTTTTGGATGAGCAGCAGAGCTCCCCTGCTTTTGCTCCTCTTGCAGTAATGGTATCCCCTTGGTACCATTAGTTGGACTCCCTCACCAGTCTCCTATTCCCCACAGGATGCCACACCAAGGATGAGGAAATAGTGCTTGGACTGGAGGGACCATGGTCATGCCAGTGAGTCAGTAGGTGGCTGCTGACATCCCAGCCAGATCCTGTGATGAGATCAGGCTGTGTGCTGTCAAGTTGGATACAAATCTGATTTTCCTTTTACCTGGCTGTGGGTTTTCCAGAAGCATATGTGTCCTTGACACTCCCACTCTTCTAATCTTCACTCCTGTTGAGCAGTTCAGTAAGTACTGGAGAGGAAATGGGAGAGAGGAGGATGTCTGGGCCAACAAACTATGCAGTTGAAAAATTGAATTTCCTTTGGAAATCGAGGTTTTAACAGAAAAGAGTGAGCAATCCAGGCTAGTGAGGTATTACTCATTGTCCTCAAAAGACTTCAGGGAGAGCCATCTCCCATCTGTCACTCCCTAGACCATGTCTGTGTGCCTTCCTGCAGGTCAGAGCCATCTCCTTACAGCAATTATCACAGTTTGTGTCAGATGTGTCAAACAGGAACAGCACACAGCACATGCTTTTCAGGGATTGCTCCCTCTAATGAAACATCCTGGAAAACCTTGTAAATATTGCACAGAAAATTGTAGCCTGCTGTGTCAAAAATTATGTTAAGGTCCTGTGCGTGTCTTTCCCTTGGGTGCTGTCATTCTGCACCAGGCACAGGGCATTGCCTCACAGATTCACACCAGCTTTCATCTTTGGCTACGCTTTACCAGGGGGGCTTCAGATGAGAATATAGAGTCCTAAGGTTCTTGGGCAGAGCAGCTTTACTGGGTGTCTTGCAGTGAAACACCTCGAGGTGAATGCTCCCATCCAGGCATTTGCCAGGGGTGATTTCTGGGGGCTAACAGACTTTTCAGGACAGGAGGAATGCAAGCCTTGAGCATGCTGGGAACCCATGGGAGCACCCAATGATCTCCTTACTAAATAGGCACTATTAATGCTTCCTCTCTAAAGTGCCTCTGAATATACAGATAGGGGAAAAAACCCTTCTGAGTAGACAATTTTTAAATAATGGTCCATATACATAGTGTTTTGTAAAAAGCTCTCTGAAGATTTGGGAGGAGGACAGTTGACTACAGAACAAGGATAGGGCTCTATGTTGATGACGTGTTTAACTTTGTGTATTAAGACATGAAATATACATTATATCTTTACTGGCATGTGAAAGGGGCAATTTAGGAATTGACTTCTGAATCTAAGAAAGAGTCAAGGAATTACAGCTGCTAAAGAGCTTGCTCTCATTGAAGAGACCAAGAGAACAAAATGGTGCAGTGCTCTAGTGCACACTTAACCAAAAATCTAGGCTAGAAATAGACTGATTTTCCAATATAGACTGTTGCAGCCTCCATTACATGGTGGATCTCAAAAGCTGTTTGATCCTTAAGCTATGCAGTTGGAGTGACAAGTAGGATTTTTTCTCCTTACAGATTCAAGCTCTCTCCCTTCACCCTCCCACTTCATTGCACCTCGCTGAAATAGCTCACACTCAGCATCACTTAAGACCTACAGAGATCCTTAATTTATTTTGAATAGCTGGGCTGCTTTGTGAGGTACAGTGTTGTACTCCATCATTGCACTTTCCAGCTGTGTTTGCCTGGATCAACCACCAGGAGCTCTGCAGTGGCAAAAGCAAAGTCCTACAGTGTCAGATGTTAGTTTTACACAGATAGTGCTAGTAAAAGACCCTGACTGTAACAAACATAGAATCTGAGAATAGCTGTGCTGATCAGAGGTTGAACTATTTCCAAATCCTGTCTCTGACAGTGATTACATGTGCATGTTTACAAAAGACTGTCAGGACAGACCATGCACAGAGCAATACTTCCTTATTTGTTATTTAGTCTCCAGCAGTTGGCGGTTCAGACGCTAATAAACCTTAATCAATATCTTTGTATTTAGCACCCCTTAATGGGTTTTGGTTTTCAATACATTTAAACTTTTAGCATTGTAAGTCAATGAGCGTGGCAGTATAATTATTCAATGTGTAAAGAAAACATTTATTTTGTTTATTTTGAATCAGCATCCTGCTGAGTTCATTTGATGCCTTTCTTTTTATACTAGGGAAGAGTATGCGGTCACTGCCCAGCGTAAGTCACAAACTTAGGGTTACTCATGACTTCATAAAAAACTTCTGCATCCACTTCAGACATCTCTTTTGGAAATGGAGGACGACCAATTTATTTGATTGCTCCTCATTTTAAAGCTGGTCTGTAACTTCAATCATCTTTATTGTCCTTCTCTAATCTTTGCCAAATGTTCTATCTGAATTGAGCAGTTGAGCTTGATATGAGTTGTATGGATTGATTTTTGAAGATATGCTAATTCATATAATTTAGCTGCTGAACTGAAAATGCTCTTTCTGACACAGCACTACTATAAGAACTCAGATAATATATATACTCTTTCAAGACACAGAATGAAACTTCTATTAGTCTAATTATATGCAACATCAGTTAATTTAACAGTTCTTCATTTCATAATGTAAGAAAAATATCTGTGAGTTACTCTTTCACATAAATTTCCAACAGAAATGTAGTCTTTAATTCACAGAACAGGACTATTTTATTAGGACATTAATTTAGCGGTAAATATTCAGCTTAACAATTTCAAATAATTAATGCCTTTGCTGCTACACTGACACCTGAGATAGTAGAGATGGTGTTTGGCTCGTGAGAAAAATTTTTTTAGTGATATTTTGAAGTTATCAGAACACAAAAAGTGTAACTTCAGTATTGAAGAGTTATAATCCATTTTACCAGAAAGCAGATAATCAAAGCAAAACTTTTAAAAGTTCCTCAGTGAGGGGCCTAATTGCTACAGGTACTCAACCCTCAAGTCCACTTGAAGTGAGATTGTTTCTTTCAGGTAAGCTGAAGGCAACGCCGCTATCACAGGAGAGTGAGCAGTACTTTACCATAGCTTGTGCTGGTAAGGAAATTACAGCACTTCTTAAAAATAGCCCTGAGGTTCATACTATTATTTTAGCACACTGAGCAGCTGTGTCTTCAGTCAATTTAATCAGCAAATTGTATGTCTTTTGGCTTGATCATGACCCAAACTCTTTTAATTAATTAGCTCAATTCTGTTCTTCAAACCAGTGGAAATGAGGCACATCTTGACTGATATAATTGTTCTTACCTGATGGGTCCCATTAGAAAAACTCCTGATTACACGTAGGACAGGCAAGCCAAGGATCTCTTATTTTTTGCACACATTTGGAAGCTGAGTGCTGTGCTGCAGGTGTCAGTCAGGGACATCAGGGGACAGTCATTCTCACACCCTTAGACTGGGTCAGATATATGGCACTTACTGCATGTGATTGCTGCCTTTCCCCTTCCTTACACTTCTCACCCTACCAAAACAACAATAGAATGGAAACAGAAACTTTATACCTGCTCAGTTTTCTGCAAATAGACCAGCTCAGCATTCCTCTACACTGGTTAAAAAAGGGTAAAAACACAACCTCAAATCATAACAAAGTGGAAAATGAGAGGAATGATTCATTTAACACCCAGCAATGAAAGCAGTGACTCAGCTGAGAGGGAACAATGAGAATTTATCCACACTTCTCCAGCACTGGAACGAACTGCTATTTGCTCTCTTAACTATGGCAGTACTGCCATTTTCCAGCCTCATATTCAATTGATGTTTTTGGCTTAATTCTCAGCTGGGGAGCTCTTTAATTTTTTACTTTTTTCCCTTCCTTTCAGTAGCTTCCAGGTAGCTAATAAAAGAGAGCCACCTAAGCAGAGCTGTTTATTGCCACCCGCTCCCAGTGCCGGTGGGATGGCAGCAAGCAGGGGACAGGTGATTCAGTGTTAATTAGACCTTTCTGGCCCAGCAGCTTTCCTGAGGGCTGCAGTTACAAGTGGCACTCTCAAACAAAAGCCCAGACAGGGGCTGCAGATATCAAATAGGCAATCCTTTAACCCTGCTTTTCTGCTTTACTTTTCCACGAGCATCCCCATGCTGGGACGGTCCCTCAGGGTAGCAGAGCTGCTCTAATAGAGCTCCCCATACCAGGGTGTCCTGTTCTGGGCTGTCAATGTACTCTCTTCCTTAACCTGACCCCTCCACAGTGTCTCCTGATTTCTACCTTTTCCTACTTTGACCCTCAGCGTCATTTTTTGAAGAAAGATAAATAAGATACACCATTCCTGCATCTGTTTTCATGTGCTGGACTAAATGGTCTATTGTTGGTACATTTGGATGGGACACTGTGACCACACTGCAAAAACAATCATCTCTTTCCACTCACTGGGCATGAGGGAAAATAAGATTAAACCTTTTTCCAAGGAGCCTGAGATATACGTGGGGAAGTTTCTGACAGCCCAAATTCTGGTTTGCGCAGGGAAATGAGTTTCTCTAGTTGGCCAGTTTGACCAGATGAGTGAGATTTGTTTTCTTGCTGAATTAATACATTCATTCATCGTGGGGTCAAACATTCAGAAAATCCAAAGCAGACTTTGCTGGTGTTGGCAGCTTGTGACTGAACTGGATTGTATCAAGAAGACCGGGACTGGTACAGGTTATTTTCGGGCTCTGTGGAATGGTCCTTGTTTTACCCACACCACGTAAAGAAAAAGCACCCTCCACAATTCTTTGGTGGCATTTCCCTTGCTACAATTACTGTTTTCATTCACCTTCTCTTCTGCATCAGAAGATCTCCAAGGGAATTTTCTTACCATGAAAAGAGTGGTGTGCGGTGATTTGGACAGTTCAGTGGTTAGTACAGGTAAAATCCTTAATCCGACCTCTAAGGATTTAGTAAAACTTTTTATTCACGCTAAATGCTTTGTTAAGGTCCACAGACTCTATTCTCAGCATCACACATAGTGACCGTGAAATTAAAGGTAAAATGTACGCCTTGATCCATTGCCATATATTAGCCCCCATCAGAGCTCAAATAATGGTCAAAAAAGCCCATGGCTCAAAGGGCCATTAGTGATGTTTTCCAGAACTTTGTTTTTGCAAAGCCTTTGTGCTAATCTCTGTCTTCTCAAGGGACAAAGGAAGGATTTTTTGGATATGATGTATGGACCTGGCAGTCACTAGATACTTGCCAAGAGAGCATATCCTAGACCTTTAGGTGTCCTAAAATAAGCGATAAAGACTATTTTTTTCTTACCTTGTACACTGATTTATTTTGCTTAGTAGCCTTAACAGCTCTGCCTGGAACACATAGGACATAAAAGCATGAATAGTCTATTTTCTCCATGTTTCCCTAATTCCCTGATGAAGGAAACCTGAATGTAGTAGGTGAGATGTGTTGAGAAGAGCCTGACTTTTAAACTGGGCCTGAGACCAGGGCCTGTTCTCCTAAAATGAATAAAGCCATATGGCAATGATGAAGAGCAGAATTCTCCAAGCTTCTTCACAGTCCTCTGATCAGGCCAGATTCATGTCAAAGGGGTCTCAAAATCCATGGTGCTCGGCTGGTAGACTCAAAATTGTTGAGGGTGTCCCCTGCTGCTTGGTGCTCTGTCCTCTGGAAGGGACAGTGGGCTCTGGTTTCTGAAGCTGTCCATGATGCCTGGTGAGAGAGAGGTTCCAGACCTGCCCTTGCTGATGGATGAGATTGCTGCTCATGTTGCCATGTTGCAGGAGAGAGAACCAGAAATGCAAATGGCAGAAAGGTCCCCTCACACTTTCCTGTTTTGCAGGCACTGCACCAAATCTGTCTTCCATTTAGCAAATACCCCTCCTGAGCTTTATAATGAACCCAGTCAAGCCTTGATTGTCTGAAACTACTGAATTTCTTTTGCAAGTCATTCCTTTCGGGTCATCGTAGAAAGATTACTTTAAATTATATTGTTTCCATGGGCTTGAATATATACTTCTTAAACGGCACAAGAAAGAATGCTATTACAGTTCCCAGACTGCATCATGACTTCACTTTGTTGCTATTTAACTTTCAAATAAGACTTCATGGAAGAGAGAAGCAGATCCCAGCTGACTGCATCATAATCACAAATGCTTTTTCATGTAAGCAGAATATATATCATCTCAATGGATCTCTGGTTTCAACTTGAAAAGAAAAATAGAATGTCTGATCCCAAGCTGTGTTCAAAGAAGGATGTGTGAGCAGGCTGTGGCAAAGACATTAAAGAGACGCTATCATTCTGAGATTTGTCAGCCCATCTTTCACTTATGCATGGTGTCATTTATCACCCAGGCTTCATAAGAAGCTGATATGTATTAATCTGTCCTAAAGCAATATTTCGTATTATCTGTCACTTTGTAAACCCTGAAAATAAACACTGATTAAAAAGAAATAAAATTGCATAAGATTTGTAAAGGGAAGGGGGAAAGCAGTAATTGGATAAATGCAATCTGGAAATTATGCACAGCACACTAATCCCCAGGCTTTCTGTTAATAAGTATAAAATATAAAGGAAGAATTTTTAAAAAATCAAATGTATTTCTAAGGATATTGTGAGGTTATGCAGGGGAAAAGTCAGAAGGGCCAAGGCCAAATTAGAACTTAATCTGGCTATTGTTGTAAAGGGCAATAAAAATATTGCTATAAATGCATTAACAAGCAATGGAGGACTAAGGAAAATCTCCATCCTTTATTGAATGCAGGAGCAAACTTAGTGACAAAGGATAAGGAAAAGGCAGAAGTAATTCAAGCCTTCTTTGCCTCAGTGTTTAATAGTAAGACCAGTTGTTCTCTGGGTATCCAGACCCCTGAGCTGGAAGACAGGGACAAGGAGCAGAAGTCCTCATAATTCAAGAGAAAATGGTTGATAACCTGTTACATCACTTAGATAAAAACAGGTCTGTGGGCCTGGATGGGAGCCTGGGACTACCGAGGGAGCTGGTGGAAATGCTCACTGACCCACTTTCCATCATTTACCAGCAGTCCTGGCCAACTGGGGAGGTACCAGGGGACTGGAGGTGAGTGAATGTGATGCCCATTTACAAGAAGGGCTGGGAGGAGGACCTAGAGAATCACAGGCCTGTCAGTCTGACCTTGGTGCTGGGGAAGGTCATGGAGCAGCTCATTGTGATGTGCCATCACATGGCATGTACAGGACAGCCAGGGGGTCAGGCCCAGCCAGCACAGGTTTAGGTCCTGCTTGACCAACCTGATCTTCAGTGGATGAGGGGAAGGCTGTGGATGTGTCGGTCTGTACTTCAGCAAAGCCTTTGACTTTGTTTCCCACAGCATCCTCCTGGAGACACCGGCTGCTCACGGCTTGGATGAGCGAGTGCTGTTTGCTGGGTAAACAACTGGCTGGTGGTCCTGGGAGTGGTGAATGGAGTTACACCCAGCTGTCAATAGTGGTTCCCCGGGGTTCGGTACTGGGGCCAGTCCTGTCTAATAGCTTTATCAATGGTCCGGATGAGGGGACCAAGGGCACCCTCAGTCAGTTTGCAGACAACACCAAGTTGATCTGAGGGAGGAAAGGTGCTGCAGAGAGATCTGAACAGGCTGGGTCAACAGGTCAGTTCTGTGAGGCTCAACAAGACAAAGTGACAGGTCCTGCGCTTGGGTTGCAACAACCCCAGGAAATGCTCTAGACTTGGGGAAGAGTGTCTGGAAAGCTGCCATGGGGGAAAAGACATGGTAGGTGCTGGTCAACAGTGGCTGAACATGAGCCAGTGTGTGCCCAGGTGACCAAGAAGGCCAATGGCATCCTGACCTGTATCAGCAATAGTGTGGCCAGCAGGACCAGGGCAGTGATTGTCCCATTGGTGAGGCTACACAAGTTCTGTGTCCACTTCTGAGCCCCTCATGACAAGAAGAACATTGAGGTGCTGGAGCATGTCCAGAGAAGAGCAGTGGAGCTGGTGAAGGCTCTGGAGAATGAGTCCTATGAGGAGCTGAGGGAGTTTGGGCTATTTAGCCTGAAGAAAAGGAGGGAAAAGAGCTATTGAGGGGACTGGAGCACAAGTCTGATGAGGAGCAGCTGGAGAGGAGGCTCAGGGGAGACCTTATCTCTCTCTACGATGACCTGAAAGGAGGCTGTAGCCAGGTGGGGGTTGGTCTCTTCTCCCAAGTAACAGGACAACAGGAACAGACTCAAGTTGTGCCAGGGGAGATTAAGATTAGATATTAGGAAATATTTCTTCACTGAAAGGGTCACCAAGTATTGGAATAGCTGCCCAGGGAGGTCGTGAAGTCATCATACCTGGAGGTGTTCAAAAGACATATGGATGTTGCACCTGGGGACATGGCTTAGTGGTGGGCTTGGCAGTTCTGGGTTAATGGTTGGACTCAATGATCTTAGAGGTCTTTTCCAACTTAAATGATTTTATTTTTCTATCAGGGTTGCTTCACAGAGTGGGGCTGAGATTTCTATGGTCATGCTGAACACCTGCAAAAGCAAGGATTGTGCTGGAAGTGTGGATGAGGCCCCCCAGAAGAGGTCACTGAAAAAAGCTGCCTCTAAGGCAGTATCAGAGCAGTGCAGGCAGAAGAACTCCATAGTAAACAATCACTTCTGAAAACCATGGACACTTTCTATTCTTCTGTTTCACTCATGTAATCCTGACTCTGCTGTCCTGTTTCTGGTTCATTCTGTCTCTTCTTGTTTGTTTTTTACCCACTGTGTGCTTCATGCCTTCCCTATGCCTGTCTTCCACCCCTTTGTAAAAAAGCTATTCCTGTTCTCTTGTTCTTTGCACATTCTCACTCCCGTGTTCAAGATTTCTGCTCAGTTTCCTTTTTTCTCTCTCTGTACATGGTCTCACACGAAAATAAGTGGGTTCACAAAGAACACTAATGACTAAGGGCATCAAGTCATGAGCTAACTTACTCTTTTAGTTCAATATTTTTAATCCTAGGGGAGCAAAGAATAAAGCCAGAGGATGATCCAAAAAGCCATATAACAGGGATGGGCAACTAGCTGTCACAAGCAGTGATGAGCATCTGGACACACATGTGGATCCATCAGTTATTAAGGGCATTTTGTCGTGACATAATCTGGAGTCATCCTTCCAGCTGTAGTTGGAAAAGAGAGTATGTTTATTCAACCCATCTGTGATAACAGTTTTTTACATTTCGTCCTATTAATCTGAGTCTGAGTAGTTCAGAGCTGAATTAAGGGTATCATTACAAGATAGCATAAAACACTCCTGTGATTTATTTCTTGACAATGGACTTCCTCAGCCAGGAAAGAGCATCATTTCAGGGACCCTCGCATAAATCTGACACAGCTTTCCATTAGATTTGAGGGACTGCTCTTGCAGTGCCTTTGCAATGCAGTAGAGCTGACTCCAGAGCAGGACAACATGATTTGCTGCCCACGGAAATCTTGCCATCATTAAGTCACTGAGAGCTGGATTCACCTCTCTAATCTCAGCTGATCAAGCAGCAATTGAAGATTTCTTGCAAGTCCTAAGATGTCATCTGATTGATTTAGCTACCAGGGAAGGAGGCCAGTGTCCCACAAGGAAAGAACCCATCATCCTTGTTGGTGCCCTTGTACCATCCCCTTTCCAGCCCCTTTCACACCCTCCACTCAGTCACTGTCATGAATCACAACATAATACTCACTTGAGGACTGTAATCTGAAAACTGATCACTTCGCTCCTTTTGTGGGTGTGAAATCAATGCCCTCCATCAAGATGACTATTTACACTTTTAAATGTAAAATATTAGGAAAAAAATTGGAAATTTTCTAATGCCTAATGCTTATGTGCTGCATGTACAGTTGTGAATGTGCTGCCTGTTTTGATCAATGAATTGGTCACTAATTAAGGTTACCAGCTTAGAAGAGGCCTCCATTCCCCTGATTGACGGCCCTACTTCAATTTGTTCAAGGGCTTTGTTCAAAAGTAGAGAGAATAAGGGATTAGAAGCAGGACAGCAAATGGACTGAGATTTATAAAACATGACATTTTATTATCAGTAATGAAATAAACCTACAAAGCAAAGGCAAATATTAAATGATATAGTCATGCATTTTGTTACCTACGCAAATATTTTTTAGCAGTGTCAGTTTTGATTTGGTCTACGTAAGTTCTGGCTGATCACATCATTTGGAGTGAGAACATATTTCTTCTGCTCATAAGCACCACTTTTCATGTGAGTTATCACACAGTCGTATTTTCAGCCATTTGCTTTAATGTATTTAGTTACATCTCTCCCAATACATCAGGGTTATTTTGCTTATTGGTGCATTTCATTGCTGTTAAGCTACACACATTGGTTGCATGATTTTTTTTCTTTCAATTTTGCATTTTAATCAGCATTCCACACGTAACATCAGTCCTTCAGCTCATACAAAAACGAAATCCCAAGATACGCTTGCTTTTACACTCTGTCAATCTTAGATCCAAAATTTACGTTTGATCTTTGCCAATATTCAAGTGAAGCATGACTCTGTGGGGGTGTGACTATATCTACATATAAAAATACCTCCAAAGCATTTCTAATTTCATAATTTGTAAGAGCATAGATGTGTCCTCTAACGCAATTCCCCATGTCAAAAAACGTGTAATTCTAGCTTGTACCAGTAGTAAGGCTAAAGTTCAAATGTTTCTCTTTGCATCAACCTTGCTTCACTCCTTTTAAAAATGATGACTACAGAAAAGAAGAAAATATTAAATAGTCAGTGTAGATCAACTTTTGAAGTTAATATTATTGTATTTTACGAAGTCGGGAGCGTGTATTTAAATGGGATAGCACTGCAGAGTTGGGTAGAACAGACAGTTCTATTATCTCACTTTCATTTCACACAGACGTCGAAGTTGCTGCAGGGCGAAGGACATGTTAGATTCACCCAGTACCAGAAACTGTGTGTCCTGAAGAGCATCAGAGCTCAGTTAGCATGCATGGATGCCCAGAGGACTTGAAAGAGCTGGTCTGCTTGAGCAGTGATGGAGGATGCTGGTGGCAGATGTGTACTGGGTGCACAGGAGAATTTGAAAAGTGAACTGCTATTTTTCCTTCAGATTGTGCTCAGAAACGTGCTTCTTTATTTTCTCACTTTGGCATTTTTTAGCCCTTCATTCTCCTCTCTCCCAGTGTGATGACTCTTGGTTTGTTTTTTACATTTCTTTTCCCTCTCCTGTGACTTAACTGTCTCTTAAACATTGTAAGAAACTTTATTACCAGGCTGTAATACCCCCTGTTATACATTATCTTCTGGTGTCCTCCTTTCATAGTCTCTGGGGTAAAGGTCAGTTTTATGTCTGCAGTAGCCCAGGGCCCTGCACTGAGGACTATTGCATGTTCCGTGTGGGTTTGGAAGCCTGGCAAGGCTGCGGGGTCGGGGCTGTGCAATGGATTTCCTGCACACATGCTAGTCACAGTCTGTATTGATATCTCTTGGAAAGCCCAAAATTAATATTCTGGTCATTTAGTCACTTGATTGATGCATTCAGACCCACTCCATCAGGCTCCTCCCCTTTTCATCCTTGTAAAATCTTTTTTCATCATTTGTGTTAGAAATCACAAATTTGTCTCGTTTTGTGGGGGGTTTTTGCAGGGTCATTGCATTTATTTACAAAATACATTTTGGATGGTCTCTCAGCTTAGTTGTTTACTAGCTGAAGAGCAGTTGCTAATGCCATTATTTCCTTGATCCCTGTGCTTTTAAAATTATAGTACTTCCTATTCCTTTGATGTCCATATTTCTAACCATTGATCTTATCCCAAGGATCTTTTTACTTGCTAAAAGCACATGTAGAGTTTTCCCAGCCTCCTCTTACACTTGCCCCGCTTTTATGGTCTATAGCCTAGATAAGGTACTCAGGGGTCAGAATCCTGTCCCTATAAATGTCTCACAGGTTAAAAAATGTACCACCTCCTAATGCAGTAGCCCCAGCAGTGTCCCATCAACCCCCTGTGTTCTGTGCCGACTGGAAGGATTTCACAGAATACCAGTGCACCTCTAGTTACTGGAATTGCAGCTCTTGAATACATTCTTAGTTTAAGGGCACAGATTGTCCTATTCACTTAAAGAGAACATTGTTTCAGCTGTAATAGTCCTTCACCACTTTTATATATGGATAGGAGGTTGTTTACAACTCTGTTTATTGTCATTTAGAACCTCTGAATTGACACTGTGAAAGTTTTCATTCAAATTAATGTTTCTATTGCACTCCTGCTGTCTTAAATTGTGCAGAAAATATGTTTTTCAAAATAGTAATTGGTTTATTTACCAGAAATAGGTTTTACTTACTATGCATAGTTTAGAATATGTTTCTCTGGACTTACATAATTCACACCACTAAAATTAATACCCTCTTAAATGATCTTTTTAGCATTGTATGATTTTTAATATATCCTTTTTAATCATGAACAGACAAGTGCAATTACTATTCACTTCCTGATTTTCTCCTCATAACTACTATTTAGTCTGCATTAAGCCACTCCAAATGGGAGTCCTTCATCAAGCTAAGGAGCAATGTCTATTGTGACTAAAAATCATAATTATGAAATTCCGAATAGCACAGACTTTGCTGTATGTTCAGTTATAAAATGTGACACATTATTTTTAGATACAGTACAGGAAGTACACGTGGGGCCAAAAGTCCCTTCCAACCCAAAGTAGTTTATAACCCAGTGTAGGCAAAATGTCTTTTCTCACACTCCTTGCACAGGGGCCATTCCCAATTACTTTCCTGTGTTTCCTGAGCCTGGCTCAGCTTAAAAACAATGCACCTGCCCACATTTGTGGGGAGTTTCTCATTCTTCTAGCTCTGCCGTGTGGGGTAACTGGGTACTGTAAGGAGCATACTCATTCCCTGTATAATGTAGTGTAGCACTTATGTTTCTTGTTTACTTTGCCTATTCGGGGGAAGAAACGCAACATCTTCCATGGTGAGTTTCATATCACTAAACCTAGATATGTGCAGCTTCCTTGACCTGAGCTGGGTTCCTCGCCTTCCTCTGCAACCAATAGAGAAGCAGGAATTCCTAGGACATGAGTCGTTGCACCCCAACACAGACACCTGAAGTTAGTCAGACTAATTTCACTCTGTTGTCTTTCTCTCTACTGCCTAGAGGCAGTCAGACTTTTCATCAGTTCAGCTGGAGAACCCCATCCATCCCATTCTTTCTGAAAAAAATTGGAACCAAGAAATTTTGAATCAACAGCTGCCCAGTCTTGGGTGGAGAAAGGCAGTCACTGCCTCTACTTAATGTGAGAAACAGATTTTGTTAACAGCTTGGCATTAGGTCCATTTTGACTTCCCAGAAACTATGTGTCTTATCTACTATGGACAGTGTTTGCAAGTGATCCTGTCCCAGAGATGGGCAGGACTGTTCAGACCTCATATCCCTGGAGGCTTGGGCATGTCTTAGAAGGACTGTGTCACTGTGGCTCTAGAAGTCAGGAGCCACCAGACATCATTGCCAAAATGTGCCACATTTTCCATGTTGTGCTGAAAAAGCCCAGCCAGTACTGTGACCATCTCCTGTTATGAAACTTGTTTATAGAAGATAACTTTCTTTGGGTTTTTTTTTCTGAGGACCATCCCCCTTTCCTGACAAAACCAGTACAGCCAAAGGCCTGAAAAAAAAGAAATTATTTTGCTCCAGATTTTTAATGCAGATGTCTAATTTGGAGTTGAACTGGAAGAGAATGCTTAAATGGACTTCCCTCTCCCACCACCCCTTTCTCTTAAATTTTTCCAAGCCAAGTATTCAAGTATCTGTCTTGATATTTGGATGGAAGAAAAACTGATGTGAGAATTTATGTCAATCTGGTAAACAGTTTTTAAAGTTTCAGTAAAGATGGATTTCTCAGGAGAGGGCCCAGAACACAAAGTGGCTCAGTGAGCATCTATGCCACTGTGAGGCAATTGAGACTAAATGAGCAGTGCTGCTTTTTCTGGAATATTCACTTTAGTGATTCTGTTTCAACAGGTAGATCAGGAAGAGGGGTCATTCTGGGATGGGTCATTAAAATCACAGTGGTGGAATTTCCAGATAAGGACAAACTGTGGAGACTGAGCCTCTTAGTTTTGGAGAGGCAACGGAGGAGCATTTGTTTGACTGCTTTTACAGGACCAACCCCAGTGTAAGCATAAACACCATGGTAATTATGTGATACTGTTTTTTCCCTGGCACCTTATCTTTTTTAGTACAGATTTAGTAGCTCTTTATTACCACATTTTTCTCTGTTTTGTCTCCATATATTACCTCCTGCAGGCTATTGAAACTACACACTGGAGGCAGAATTATTTGCTTCTTCCCATGATGCCTGTTTAATGCGAGATCTGTTAATGACTTGTATTTTTTACATACCCAGCAAATTAATGGGGATCCACTTTGCAAAGAGGGATCTGGGGCATAGCTATTAGAGTTTAAAAAATGCATTACTTTTGAGTACCCAATTAGAGATACTTTCCACCTTACTTTTTCAAAGCCTCATACAGCAAATTCTAAATCAAGCAACAAATCTGAGTATTCAGTGCTTTGACAGACCTGATCCCAGAGTTTCATATCACATATCACAGAAAATGAGGAACATTTCTGAGCATATGTGAAAAGCTCACCATATGCCTTGACTGCCCTTGCACAGGAACACTGTGGCAGAGGCAATAATTGCAGCTGATCCTCCACAACATCACTTGGCCATTCATTTTTCCTCCAACAGGTTCCTGCAACTCCTCCAGCCACCCTTAGTAAATGGTGCTGAGATCATACAAGGAACCATCTTCTCTACTACATGTCCAATATTTATCCCTTAAGAAGTTTAATTCTGTGTTTTGACTGAGGAGGTGACATTTAGCCAAAATGATAAATAATCATATAACTGAAGACTTCAAAACAGAGTGCTCAAGAGAGACGTAATCCCACTGCACTGACAAGCTGAACTCTAGAAATCCTTTGCTCTGAAGCACTTTCTGTTTTTCCCTTCCGTTCATTCACAGGGTGCTGTTCCCATCACGGCCGGGTGCTGGGGTTGGATCACCTCAGGCACCTCAGCTGCAGCTCCTGGACTAACTCCTGCCCTACATGTGTCACCACAGCCCGACCGGGACACCCTGGCCATCATCCCACACCTGCTGGTGTGAAGCACAAGATGGGTGCAGCTGAGGTCTTCAGCCTCCTGTGATGCTGTGGGGGATTCTGACTCTTCCCAATGCCCAGTCTCCTCACACAGTTACCGTTTCTTCCCAACCTGACTTTCTCTCCCCTACTCCCCCTTTCAGCCCCCTTTCAGTGTCCCCACACTGATGTTTCCATCCCTGACTCTGCCCAGGCTGATCTGGGGCCAGTGAGGCCATGAATGCCTCTTTTGCTCCACAGGGAAGGACACACAGAGACTGGGACAACTGGCTGAACAGAGTAGTTGTTACAGAGTGAATATTCAAAGGAGAACTCCTCATTAAGACACAGTTCCCAAGACCCTGAGCCAGAGGGCCTGGATTATAGCTGAATAATCAAAATTGCATCATAGTGCTTTTCTTAATACTGAACAACAGCTGCTCTTTTTGTGTTTTTTGGTTTTTTTCCCTAGCTGTTTTCTTCCTTCTCAGAAGTGGCTAATCTACTTTGCCTGAAACCTCTGAAAAAAATCCAGCTTAGGGTGGGCACGTAGCACTGACATTTACAGCCTGAAGCGTTCATGTCTGACAAAGTTAAAAGCAACTGAAAACAGGGTATTGTAATAGGAAATACCAAACTTAATAATAAGAAGCTCTATCACCTCTGACTATTGTAATGAATGATCCAGAGAAGGTAATTCAAAGGACTCTCATTTGCCCTTTCTCAGAAGATGAACAAGGCGACATTAAATGAAATGGAAAGGCTATAGGGAAATACTTCTCACAGAGCATGCAGCACCTGAAATTCACTGTCAAATGATAATGCTGAGAACAAGAGTGCAGCAATTCACAGAAGAGTCGGTTCCACATAATAAGAACATCTGCAATTGTTTGATAAGACACATTTATAGAGGACATTTTTCTTTATGCTTGAGGACATATGGCAAGTGCTAACTGCCCGAAGAAGAACCTTTCCTAACAGATTGGCCACTGGGATTATCAGATCTGCTTCTCCAAAGTATTCAGCACTGCTGTTGAATATGTTTCAACTATGAAGTATTCAAATCTACCAGTTCATTCATGCAGACCTAAGCAGTCCCCTCAGACAGGGACGGTTTGGTGGTGGGGTGGTGTTTTGGTGTTTTTTTCAATTTAGGAGCAATTTAAAGGGAGATGAGTTGCTCTGTTCAAATGAAGAAACATGGATTCTCTCATTAATTAAATAATTGCAGCTTTAACATCAACATTCAGTGTTCCCAGAATAGACTGAAAACACAACTATTTATTTAAAATATAACCTCTTTCCTTGATCAGTATGTCACCAGTGCTTGTAATTTGTAACATATGTCCTATTCAGCAGACATTGCATGATATAATACATTTCAAAGGAAGAAAAGTCAAAACCACCTTTCATAACAAATGTCTAAAAGCAACACACAATTTAATTGCCAACTTGCCACCAGATATTTGCTGTCACTCATCTAACATACTACTGAATGTTGTCATCAGTGCTACAGATGAGTAGTAATAAAACAAACAGTATGATTTCCCTTAGAAGCTGTTCACCCTGCCTAGTCTGATACGATGGAAATGTCGAGGTATTTTATTTAGAACTTACTCTTCAGATACATCTCATTGCATCTGTGCAATAATGGGCTTCATATAAGCAGCTTCATTTCCTGTGAACCACAACAGCTTATCATCACACTTATCAACACTTATCACACATTCACTATTGTGAATGCACAATAAAATCACTCACCATTGCCAAATTGTAACATATATATTTTTGCATATAGGCTTTTTAAATCTGGTAAATCTTTAATTGCAACTAACAGTGGCTACAGATAATCTTACTCTTAAAAAAAAAGAAGTTCGTTTGTGGGTTAGTTTAAATTAGTCTTGTGTCAGCAGTTCCAGCTGGGATGGAAGTAATGTGAATAATGAGCTTGTCTCACTACAATATCTCAGTGTTCTGGTGGGCTTTGAAAATATTACTTGTATGTAACTCAAGTTAGATATAAATCATATAAATATTACCAAAATATCACTTTATTATTGTCATGAGATTTTAAAAAAAAATTTAAAACCACAAATAAACCCAAACTGAAAACACAAGCAAAAAAAGAAAGAAGAAATATCTACACATATGGGATTATTTACATAGTTTTAGATTTCTAAAACTTTTTTATGTGATACTGGCCAAAAATTGATGGAATCATAAAATATCCTGAGCCGGATGGGACTCACACAAATCACCAAAGTCCAGCTCCTGTCCCTGCACAGGAAAACCCCAGGAATTACATCATGTGCCCGAGAGCATTGCCCAAGCACTTGGTGAATTCTGTGCACTTCTACTCGGGCACCTGTTCCAGTGCCCAGCCACTCTCTGCGTGAAAAACCTTTTCCCAATATCCAACCTATATCTCCCCTGACACACTTCTCGATTTTCCCTGGGTCCAAATCAGAACAGTTCATGCGTCTGTCATAGCCTCTGTTTCTCCATGTGCTGGGGCAGAGGGCTCCTTAGTGCAGAGGGAAAACTCTCCTTCTCTGAGCCAGAAATTGCCTGCTGCTCCTGATTTTGACAAGATGTGCAAACAGGATGTAGCAAGGAGAACCAGTGAGTGCCATGTCTGCGTGCCTGCTGCCACCTGGAAATGAAGTCAGCACTGAAACTGTAAAAGAATCCCCCACAATTATTAATTTAAAGGCACTCAGGGAAAAAAAAGAAACAAACTTGTTCAGTTTATAGGGTCTTTACAGGACACGTTTTTTTTCAATGTCAGAATCTACTATTCCAAAAAAGCAAATAACTTGCCTTATCAATTCTTCCAGCGGGGTTTTCTTGGGGGTTTTATTTGGTTTGGGGTTTTTTTCTGCACTGAATAATCAGTATAGTAATTCTGAAGCAAAGCTGAGTAAGTGCAGCAAGGATGCTGAGGCTAAAAAAATCTTCTGCAGGGCTACAAAAGCACCAACAATATGGGTACCACTTCACTGCTGAGAGAAAAGTCTGTGCAAAGCAGCTGTAAAGGCAGATAAACTGGGAGAGGACTGAGGCATTCTGGTATTTTGCTACTTCATGTTACCTGGTCTCACCCTCAAGGCTAAATTATTTGGTATTTTCTTTAACTGGCAGTAAAGTCAATTGAATTTTAAAAATTTTAATTATATTTACATTTAATTGCTCATTCTAAGGAGATGATAAAAAATATCTGGAGGAAAAAGGATGCAAAATTAACTTACAATGCCAATACTGCAAAAAAAAAAAAATTAAGTCTTTTCCTGATGTTTGAAAGGAGAAAAAAGTCATTGATATTTTACAGACAACAGGACTGAGCAGGACATTATATGTACATACATATACATATATATACAAGCACATAAACAGCTAGACCTCTATATGTGTGAATATGTGTGCATATATATGAGTGCATCTATATCCGCATGAGTATGTGTATGTCTATACACATAAAATGTATTAAATCACTGGAAAAGCTGGATACTTAATTTAATAAGTGGGAGATATTCTGCCTGTGAAAATCCTTTCTTTCTAACCTATCATGACCAGCAGTCCAGGATAATTATCTGACACTAAAGTGACACCAATGAGAAAAGAGAAGTAAAAATTTTCCTCTTCAATTGCAAAAAAAAAAAAAAAAATTGCAGAATGAGGGATATATTTCCACTTTTCCTGAGGTCCTGGCTGAAGAGATTCTCATCTCTGAACATTTAGCTCTACTACAACAGAATAATTGCTGCCATTTCAATTAAGGTAGTCCACGTGTTTATGGGGCACAAAAAGGAAATCATTTTGGTGAAAAGTAACACACCAAGTGCAGTTTTTGCATGGATATTACTAACCCAAATTATTCCAGCATTTTGGGTCATACAGGAACAAGGAGTTGATTGGAGGAAAAAGGTTCATTTTGGCAGCAGGACTGAGCAGGCACAGAGGGGACCACTGAGGTCCACATATGTAGGACAGAAAGTTAAGATACATAGAACTGAACCACATGGATTGAAACGACTTTGCAGCTCCGAGAGCAGCTGGGAAGCTGAGGGAGGGAGGGGGGGAGGGAGGATGAAAAGTGGGCAGCAGGTGACAGACACCTCGTTCCTGCCGAGGACTGCTCTTCCTGAGGTCTTTCTCATCACCAGCCACCTGCCTTTCAGCTACTTGGGGTTGCTCCAGTACTTCTACTGTGATTCTGAGCTATATTAAACTAAAACAATTATTGTGCTTGCTTTTGCCCACAATATTCTGACTGCCAAGCAGAAATCTGGTTATATCAGTTTGCAACACCGTAGCATCCGTAATCAATTGTGTTGCCTGTGATTTAAAGCAATCCAAGTGAAAAAGGTTTGGAACCAGTTTGCAAAAGCTCAGGTTATCTTCACAGAAAGGGACCTTACAAAGCAGGAATACTGCCCAGTGCAGATATCACTTGCTAATGCAGATGATTTGCACTGCAAAAAATGAAAAAAAAAATATTTTATGGAAGCATCAAGAAAGGCTATAGATAAAACTATGCCATTGTGCCACTTCTGAGCAATCTGTACAAGATGTCTGGTTGCTACTTCTGATTTTGTGTCACTTACAGTCAACCCAGTCCTGTTCCATCAGTGATACTTTTGGTTCAGCACATCAGTTGGGATCAACCAGCACAAAATCACGTCAGTGATTTCACGTCAAATTTCACATCAGTGAAACTGTGCCAATCTGCATTCACCATCTGGCCTAAGGCAGTTACCATGTCTGGTATGTCAATAGTTACAATTTTACTTTTGTTGGCTTTGCACATCGGTGACATACCAGCTGCTAGACACCACGGCTTGGTTTATTTCTGATTCTTACTGCATATGGTGAAGTGCCTGGGTATTTTTGTACAGTTTGACTCACTTTGGAAGTGCCAAATGGCCCAGGCTCACAGTTAGCACTACTCCAGCAGCCTGCCCAGAAGCATCATCTGAGGTCACACTCAGCTACGGAGGTTTGCTTTGGTTTTGTTTACTATACACTACAAGTAACACAGATTTGAACGGTTCTGCTTAAGTGCAAGCTTTGTTCATGACTGGATGGCCATATGGACTCTATAGTCTTCTGCAAGGTGAAACTCACCTTCAGCAGAAAGTTTCCCCACCACCACCACCACCACCATGCTCCTCAGTCCTAAATCCCAGATCAGGCCAGCACACAAGATTATCTCACTGCCCAACTAATACTGACATTCAAAATTGCAATTTTTATGGCAGGTGAGAAACCTGAGAAGTGTTTCATCACCATATTTTATAATGATAATGAAAATATGCTTAAAACTCAGCTGTGTCACTTAACTGTGGACAGCATTCCTCTTACTTCCCAGGAAATGTCTACGACTCAGGACCACCCGCATCTGGAGTACCCTTGTACATGTCTACACCAAGGAAAAAGAAGACCAAGGAACAATCTCTGCAGCTGAGGCCAATTGGCTCAGATCTCTGAGATGTTAAAAGTACCTGAAGTGATGCTGGGGCCATGTGGCCCCATATTGTAAGACCAGATTCTTTAGATCAAGCTGAAAGCGTGTGTTGCACTCTCTGGGGTGGGGTAAAAATACAGATGAATGGTTGATGGTTCACCTAAGGAAAAGCTGTTAAAATGCAGAGGATCTCTACATGGATACCCCATCCTCTCACCCAAGTTAACCCATCTTTGGGACATTGGAAGGTCTTTGTTTTTTCAGTTCTTTGCTGTAATTTCCGTAATGAGCTGACATCTTTCAATTTGGAGGTATATTAGCAACTTTCTGCTTATTTTATTGCTTCATTGCAATTTAAGGAATGGGACAAAACAGATAACTCAATCCCCTCTACAGAAGGCCACGAATCAGCCGTGTACCACTGTCCTAGTGCCAGCAAATCCACAGGAGGATGTGAATAATAACAGAAATGTATGAATAATGGGAGAAATAAGGGAAATAGCTTCATTAAGGTGATTTCCCTGGAAACAGTTATTGCTTGAAGCACTGTAACAAATGATATTTTGTTTATACCACAATTTAAAGAAATTATTTAATGATTCCCATGAGGGTTCTCTGACTTTAAAATAAACATATTATGTCTTAGTCTGTGCCCAGAGAGTTAATGGTAAAACAAAGTCGTTCAGCCTGGCTCTCACTGCCATTAAAAGCATTTTGTATAGCCCTGCCAGTTTCAAGCAGCCAGACTTCTGCCGGGCTTAAGAATTAGGAATTGTACTTTTGCACATTTGGAAGAAGTCCAAAATGTATCCCAATACCAAGTCCATTTTAAGCCACTTAAGGCGACTTTATGTGATGAGAACAGTGGAAAGGCTCAGGAAAGCAAATGACTGCGAGGTACAACAGCTTCACAGATGCACACTCTGGCTTCAAAGCTGTAGCAGCATTGTGGCATTCTAGTGATTTAGATATATTCCAAGATCAGAGGTCCCCTTGGGCACCAGTACCAGTGGGACTGACTCAGGTATGGTGTTTGTGACTGATCCAGAGAGCAAAAAATAATATTTTTGTTACAGAGTGTATTAGCTGCAATAAAAAAAAGACTTGATATTTGGAACACAACTGGTAAAAGAGGGTTTTTTCCAGATTTGTGGGGAATTTGCTGCAAATTAAAGCAGTACCAGGGTGCTTTCAAGAAACTCAGTCCTGTTCACCCCATTTGCAAATTGTTAGAGGGTCCCAGGAATGGTTCTGGTCTGGGCCAGCTGGTACCCAATGCCCCCTGGCACTGCTTGGGAGACAGCAGGAACAAGGCCACCTAAAAGGGCTGGCAATTCGGACAGTGCTGTCCCGTTTTGGAACACCCCCCATAAGTATTTGATGTTGTGCACGTAGACTGTTTTAAACTAATTTGCTTTATATGTTTAGACATAAATTACTTGTACAAATGAAGACAGGTTCTCCCATGCCTCGTATCTGCAGGTCTTCCTCTCCCTCCCTCTCCACCTTTGCTGCTTGTTACAGCCTGGTGTCAGTACCTAGTAAAAGGGTATAGACTTGAAGACTGAAAATAAGACCCTTCCTTTAGGGTATTTTGAAGGAAAGCAGCATTTTTTATTGTAAGTTGTGATAGAAGTGCATAGACCCACTCTTCGCCCTGATTATAGATTAACATCATGCAAATGTCCTCAAACTGAAAGGACAAATTAGCAATATTATTTTGGAAATGCCTCCCAGAAACAGCTCCAAACAATGAAAACCATGAGTTAATAACATACTACAAACTATTCTATTAATACTTTTATGAATATATAATGAATACTTTGAAATCATAACACCAAAACAGATTTAGTAAATAAGAGGCCTTTAAAACACCATAGAAGATTAGAATGATCTTGGAAAATCAGTGTCTTTTCCAAAAGACTGAAAAATCGTCTATATTATGTTTTGAATGGGTTAGAAATCTCATAACCACAAACCCCACCTTTTTCTTTCAGCCTCTTTGAGGCAGAACAGAGCCAGTTGCTCAGAAGTGTTTCTCCTGAGCTGTGTTCAAGTGGCAATGATTTACATTTGAAGTGTCCGTGCCTTACACTTCCAAAAATACACATGAATTTAAAATAGAGTTTAAGTGGTCATGTCATCTTCTGAATTAGTAATTTTTTCATTATAGCACCCTTGTCTGCTCAGATGGAAAACAAGTTAGTTGCAGAGTAGCTAACTTTTGCATCTGTGGATTGCATTGCAGAAATGCCTGCATGCTTATAAATGTCAGGCTCCTGTTTACTTACATTTCCACCTCCTCAGGCTAAATTCCTGTACGTCTCACTGCACAAGATGAAGAATTGCTCTTCTGCGAAGTGAAGCAGGTTTTAATTCTGTAATAACCTGCCTAGACTCCACATCCTTGCATCCAAAACAAACAAAAAAAGGCCCAAAAAACCCACAAAAAGCCCCCAAAACCTGACACTATAGCAAAGGAAATAGAGAATCCCCTGATCAGTGTAAAAGTATGCAAAGCTTATGAAAGATGCTTCAGCATTAAGAGTTACAAAGCTTAATCCAGTTTTATTGTATTCCAGACAGTAATAGGAAAGCTTCGATGAAAAGGGTATTATTTGTAAAACTAAAAAAAAAAATTTTGTTAGATTTTCTACGTTATTTTGAGCAATTTCTTCTAAATTTTAATCCTGCTTTAATTCCTGTGAGAACTTATAGCAGTAACAGGAGCAGGTTGCCCTGTGGAGCGCAGACAGCCCCATATTCTTTATTACCTCTCTAGTTACGTTAATCTGTTGCTCAGGCTAACAGGTACTAGTGAGAGAGAGAGGCAGAGAGAAGATTATTCCCAGCACACCATGGGCCTTGCTTAGTCTGCTCTTAGAGGTGACTTGGTACATCCAGGAGAGCTTAACTGGGGATATATCTCTGTCTCAAATATATATAAGCATCGACACATTTATGCAAGTCTGAAGAGACAGCCTAGCAGAAGGCTGACTATTTATCTGTATATTCTCAATAAAATGACTTCTAACATTTCTCTCAAGATATACAAACACCAAATCTGGGGGTGAAGGGGCTTTGCAGACTCAGTTGTGTGGACTGACTTCTGTAGATTCAGAGGCTTTTGTTGGCTCCATGCTGAGCCTTAAGGAATTTCAAAATCAGTCACCTGTCATCTCTGTGGTTACTTCTTCAGTGTTTCATGCTAAGACAGTAACAAGTAATAGTTACCTGTAAGGGGTACCCTTCACTAATATTCATGAACCACCTTAAGGATGGCCTCTTCATAAATTAGCCTCAGAGGAGGATTATTCAAAAGACAGCAGCACACGAAGCCTAACACATCCTGAGTAATGAGGGGTTCTGAGTAAAAAGCAAAAATGTTATTAATGGCAAAGTCCATTAACACCTAACCAATATTAAAAGTGACTATCAAATAGTAATACTTATTCCTCCACTGAAAGCAATTGCTCTTAGAGGAGCAATTCTACAGCAGGCACAAACATTGCAAAAAGAGATCACACTGCCTTGTAATTAAAATATAAACACCCTTGCTGAAGGAAGAAGATGCATCATAAAACAGCCTAATGTTTTGCTAAACACAAAAACAAAGAAAAAACAGAGCCAGCTGATCTCTGTTGTGAGATTCAGCTGTTTAGAGCCTTACTCTATCTAATCAGACTATCCTCACTCAACAGCATGACTACGCTAAGGGACTGGCACTTCAAAACCTGTTTAATCATCAAGAATCAAGATAAAGGGTGTTTCTGGGGCAGACAGTACAGTTTGCTGACAATTTTCCATAGGAAAAGAAAGGGCAGAAAAGTAGCATGGAAAACTTTGATAAGGAATAGTGCAGATAAAATTTCTGTCTACTTAAGTGCTTTGAGGTTTATTCTTCTGTATGCCCTCAAATGTCACACAGCCATCAGCCACCTTTGTATTTTACTGACAGAAGTTACCGTGATAAAAGTCTCCACAGAAGTACAGTCATGCCCACTCTGCACTGAAAAGATTGCCCAGAGGACAGTAATGGCTTTTCTAACTATTCAACACTTCTTCACGTGTTACAATGCCCATCAGCAACCTTCACCTCCACCTTTTTCAGCTCAAGTTTCATATACAAAAATATTCGGAGCATCAAAAAAAAAAAATGCACCTGCTTCTGACTTGTAATGAAATTTTATTTCCATATTTACTGTCCTCCATCTGGGAATGCAAGAGGAAGGAAGAAAATAAATTGAATACATAGCATCGGTTAGACTTAGTGGTGTTGAGTAGTTTGGGAAGATATCATTGATTTTATATGGGATTTTGAGGTAACATTGTGCTATGAGGCATGTGTACCTGCAGACCTTGATCTGCTATTTCAGCATGCAAGGTTCTTTTCAAAAACCTTTGTAGTAAGCTTCCCATTCTCAACATATGATGCAATCACTAAGTTATATATTCAAGAGATCTTGGTCTCCAACTATCTTCCCCCGCTTCAAATACAAAACAGTCAAGTCATTCTATCAAGACTGTGTTTGCATCATAGCAGAATCACATTTCTAAATAACAGTAATTTTTTATCATCCAGGGCTTACTTCTATTTATTTGCTGACTGAATCACTACAAATCAAACTGGCAGTAAATGTACTTCTGTTGAGAAGCCTTTACAGATAGAATCATTCCGTTTTCTATAAACATGTTTAATTTCTGTAAGTGATAGCACATGATTCCTCTGATTATATTTCAACAGTTCTTTCCTTCATTTTTCTGCCTCCCAGAGCTGTTGATTGAAATCTGGAGGTAGGTGAATAATGACTAGCTCACTCCAAGTGTTTGAAATGCAATATGGGCTCCATGGTGATTCATTAAATTAGGTAAGAATACATGGAGGTTTTCCCAAATTGCAGGAAGCTGTCCTTGTTACTATAAATGATAAATATTGTTACGAAAATAAATGAAAACTAAATCACTGATTTTATTCCTCAGGATGTTCACAAATCACTCACAGTAATGAGTCAAGATTAAATACATCTACAGTCTAGCAGATCCAGAGTGTCTAAACTTTAGACATGAAATACCCAAGTTTCTTGTCTGCTGACAGAGACTTTGTGTAGGATGGGATTTCAGGGCTCACTAAATGGCCCTTGCCCACCAAAAAGTTTGGATTAAAGTGGTGTTATTGCCATTTGACAAAAACTGGTACAATTTTCTTCTTCTGAAAAATTGTGCTTCTTGGAGATACGGGCTTACATTGACACTAGGGACCACTGCTGGTGGCCAAAACTTTAAAAACAGGCATGATTTATAGGGCAAGCATGGGAAAGAAAGTTGACAGCTCTGCTAGTCCTAGTCCCAGTAGGGATGCTGGCTCTGTGGCACCTCACAGGTTTCCCACATGGCACCCATTCAGAGCAAGCCCCATGGGAAACACTTTTATTACTCCATTTTCTAACTCCATTTCTACCTGCTCCATAGGGATGAGATGCACCTTCCTCTCAAATCATCCAGCCAAAAGCTTGCTTACGCCCAGCTCGTTGTGATGATTCCTGACCTGTCCCCTGTCTGGTTGGAGGGTGTCTTAGTAACAGTAAAATAGCAGAGCAAACTTATGTGAGCAGGAATTTGTCCCTTTTTTTCCCTGCATAATAGAGAGCTTTAAAATTAACATCACTGCTTTTAGCAAGGCAGATAACATCTCTGATGTCCTGCAGCGCTGCTGAGGGCAGTCACTGCATCATTAAACCCTGTGTGGCAAAGGCAGGTGATGGTTCACTGTAAACAGAACAGGACTTTTCTCCTCTTCTGCATGCGAAGCCCCTGGACAACAGGAACAGTCTGTAACAACTTCTGTGTGGGGCAGCAATGAATCAGGAGGCCTTGGGAACACTGTCAAAGCAGTGCCCAGGGCTGGCAGTGAGCAAAGGAAAGGAAGGTTTCCCCCTCTAAGGACTGAAAAGGAACACTGGAATGGTTTACCATAGAAAGGGAGGTAAACAAGGATGATTTGCCTACAGTGTGTTCCAACGAGATAAAGGACACACTAAAACTTCTCTAATGGGGAATGAAAGAACTGTCAGCGTTTTAAATGTTCAAATAAACACTTTTTACAATTTTGGTCACAAGGAATTTTCTGTGACTGGAAAGAGTAAACAGTGGCTCTCACAGAAGATTCTTTCTAAGTTTGTGAGCTGAGGCTCATGAGACATTAAAAATACAGAGATTTTTCCTTTTTTACTCTTCTTCTGAGCCTGGGGGGAAACATAATGTAAAACCTGTAAGTGCAAAGGTGAAAAGCATGCACACAAAACTTCCAGAAAGCATGGACAGGGTGACTCATATGGAAGTGGACACTGGCTTTAAATGTCTCCAGCTTTCCTGTAATTAGGCAAGTAATTTTTAATTTTGAGGCAGAGCAGTTGAAGATTTTAAGAAAACTTCCGGCAAAGCTCCTTTACAGCAACTGCCAGAGGCTTGAGGCAAAATCCAGCCCTTCACCTCTGTTACAACCTGCCCCAGAAGGTGAGAGTAATGCAGCTTCTTGTTAATAGATCCCTTGGGGTGGATTAGAGTGAAATGACACTGAATGATCGGTGTTTGTAAAAATATATATATGTAGGGTTTATTTTAGAACAATTTGGTTGCAACGGAAGTTTCACAACTGAGCCACTCACAACCTCCATTTCTTTGGGACTGGACTGTGTTTGGAAACTGACATCAAGTGGGAAGACAGCTTCAGAGAAATTTGTCCCAGGTTAAGGAAAGGAAAGAACATATAGATGGAACAATCCATAAGAAAACAGTATTATCTTGATCCTAATTGTTCCAAACATGCCATCAGTCTGCCTTACCCATTACACAAAAATCATCCAACATCTTTCGTGAGTGTTTCGTGGACAGTTTGTCACAGCAGTGACAAACTCTTTCAGCAGATCCTTGATTTTGCAGAGGTACCAATATTTTTGTCAAAAGCTATGATGTCGATTGACAAAATGAAAAATTTAAAAAAAAAAGGGGGGGAGGAATAAAAGGGATTAGATGAAGCAGCAAAAATTCACTCTGGGATAAAATCTGCACAATCAGTGTGGTCAATTCATCTAAGGCAGGAAGCATTCAAATAATTACATAGCAGCAAGCTTCCAACTAAGATTATAAAGAGCATTCCCTAGAAAAGAGCAGTGCCCTCTGTATCAGTTAAAGATGCACAGAAAATGCTGGCCAAGAGAAAAATTGGCACAATTAATTGTTTCAGCTTCAGAAAAGTTTACAGTATTGCAAAGAAACTATAGCTGCAGATGAATTAATTGACTTTTTTGTTCAGAAACACTGACAGAAAGACAAGGAAAGATGACACTTGTAGGGATAAAATCAACTGTGAGTTTCTAGCTGCTGACTGAAAGAGTGCTTTGTCAGGGTGACTGACTCCGTGTGTTTCTGTTATTAAAGAAGCACCATGGGAAAACAATTAAGACAATAAATGATACAGAGAAGCAAACTGTCACCATGGATTTTTCTATCTGAAACAGAGCAATAAAGGAGATCTATATGACTTTAACTGTACCAAAATTCATCTTTTAACAGGAGGGTGTGGTGTAGTTTCTAAACGGCACTGCACCTTAGAGTTCAAGCAACTCAGCAATCTTGGATGTTCAAAGCCAGACATCCCTTAGCTTACATCTTTAGTTTATAAAAGTGGCACACAAAACTGACCTTAATTTTCAGTAATTAAGTGGGTCATTAACTAGATAAAAGAAATACATCATGGAGAAAAATACGCATTTCTGTCTGTGGGCCGTTGTCAACAGGATGGGCCCAGACTCTTCAGTGCCGCCCAGCAACAGGACAAGGGGCAACAATCACAAACTGAAGTTCCATCTAAATATGAGGAAAAACTTCTTTACTGTGAGGGTGACAGAGCACTGGAAGAGGCTGCCCGGAGACACTGTGAAATCTCCCTCCCTAGAGGTACTCAAAACTCACCTGGATGTGATCCTGTGCAACCTGCTCCAGGTGAACCTGCTTTAGCAGAGGGCCTGGGCTAGATGATCTCCAGAAGCCCCTTCCAATCCCAATTATTCTGTGATTTCTGTCATTCTCTAGATAACTTAGGAAAAATTTGAGCTCTGCTCTGTTTTTGAGGCTCCCAAGCCTTTCTCTAAAAGCCATATTCTGGGAACTGCCTTCATTGTCCTTATTTTGTTCAGGGTCTCTTGGATCAAAACATGATTGTTATAGGTAACTCTGATGCAACATACAAAGCCAGCACATAATGCAACATCAGTGTCGCAGAGAAGCAGAAGTGCTCCAGTATTTAACTGTTTGTGTCAAGGGCATCACTGGGATGAACAATATAGAAACCCAGAGAAGCGTTGGCAAAATGATGAATTAACTGACATAAAAGAAGCTGCTTAAGATGTTTGGCCATGACATGGCAAAAGAAGACACTTTTTAAATGTCCTGTATTGAAGCATGAAACATGCTCTGAAAAAAGAGAAAGAAAATTGAAGGGAAATTATCACCTATTAATACAAGAAGGGAATGCACAAAAACAGAAGGAGATTAAATGAACCAGTGAAAAGGACACACATTCGAAGGAGGGCTAGGAAGATAGGTCAAACAGAATTTTTTTTAAAAAGGAGAGTTGGGATGAAGGTTTTGCAGCACATTCTCATTTAATGTATGACACGAGAAAAGATGACACAGATTAAAAGTCCCCATTTGGAGGGGGGAAAAGAAACAGCAATTTTGGGCAAACATCAAAGGGTGTAATAGCTCTGTTTATACAGAATGAAAAATTTTCTGCAAAGGAGTCATTTTACATAATGTGGAGGCATTTAGTATGATTTATAGCCCTGCCTTAAAGGCAGTGGAGTGAAAAACGTGTTGTTAAAACCCCTGCATTTTCTTAGAGGAATAATTGGTGTTGAAGAAGAAACTTTTAAGAACATCATGAGTTTAGAGACTGGGAAGAAGCTGCAGGTGGACATGTGTTATTGCACAGTTAGATGGGATGGTGCAACGACACCTTTTCCCCAGTACCATTATGGGGAACAGGAGGAAAGCACCTTGCAGCCAGAGTCAGATCCCATGAGACCCTGAAGAGGACAGACTTTCCCCGCAGTGCTCTAATGTGTGGTGCATGGGTAAGGACATACTCTCCATCTTAAACAGTAAACTAGCAGCCACCTGCCCTGATGCATCTCCCCGAGGTGCCTCCCTGCCTGTGCTCTAGCTCATGCATCATATTTTTGCTTGGTAACTACCACACCAAAACCAATATGGATGTAAAAATTGTTCCTTCATTGCTTTCTGCTCCTGTTGCCATCTGATCCTGCTTCTTGAGATTGTCCAGGCCTCAGGTATCAGTACTCACAGGAGCACAAAGGTGGATGTGGAAGACACATGGCCCAGCAAAGGGACAGGCAGGACCTCTCTTGTGACTGCTGCCCCCAGCTGCTGCCGCTTAAAGCAGTTGCAGAATGACAGCCCCATCCCCTGCAGGGATCCCAGCAGGGAAACGAGTTAAATCAGTGAGGGGCTCAAGGCCTGAGATTGTATCGGGCTTCAACAGTAAAACAACTTCCTCACTGCATTTAAATTACACTCAGGCAAAGAGGAGAGAAATGCAGATAACTCAGAAGAGCCTCCTTTACACCAGTGTGACAGGGCTGCCCAAAGTTCACGGTAGGAAAAGCCTGACACAGAGGGTCTGGCAGAGCTTTAAGAAAGAGTTCCCTGCGGGGGAGTTCCCAGCTCTGGGGGCTGTGCTGATCACTGCCTGGGAGCTCAGAGGGTACACATGGCATGAGCACTTGCTGCTGGGCACCTTTAGGCTGAGCCTACAGTTACATCTCAGCTTTGCTGCTGGGATCCAGGGCAGTTTCATTCCCAGGCTACCTCTGGCCGCATTTTGCTCTTGAAAAGGGACTGCTTTTCTCACAGAGATATTGCCCCAGCACTCTGTGCTTGCTCTCTGTGCTGATCCCTCTGCCCTTCTCCAGATGAAAGGCAGAGTTAGCTCCCTGTGACTGGCCCTGGGATATTCCTGTGAGTCCTGCACAGCCTGTGAAATGCTCTCCTTTTTTGAGGGAAACTGCTCTGCTACTCACCTTTCAGCTGAGATGGAATTCGTGCCATGCTTATTTTGTTTGGAATCAAAAGAGGTGATCACATTTTGATTTGCCCATGGATAATACTTAGTACAGCCGTTTAAAGGGAAGATTTTTTGCTTTGTTCTGCTAGACACTGAGCACTCCCAAATTTTGAGCAGCCTGGTGTAGCGGGAGTTGTCCCTGCCCAAGGCACAGGGGTTGAAGCTCGATGATCTTTAAAGTCCCTTCCAAACCTAACCACTCTATGATACTATGATTCAGTGACCTAAATGTGAAATCATAATCCTTCACACAACAAGGGAACCATCTTGATCATGTTCTGGTGACAGTCACTGAAAAATTAGTAAAAGCTGGAGCTAAGCATTCTTCTTTTCAAACTCAGTGTTCTATTTACTTCTTTGAAAATGTGGAGATTGAGTTTCCTCTACTGAGTGCAAAATAATTCTGCCAAACTACTTATGGAACAAACTTGTTCATGTATTTTTGAGAGGTGTAAAAAAAGAACGAGAACATTTTTGTGAAAATTGCCATAGGTAACGTCTTACTGTTTACCTTTGAAAAAAACAAAACAAAACAACATTAAGCTAAAGACTCTACCTCTCACAGTGTCAAGAGTTTCTGCTAGCCACAGGTTAGCAGGTTGATAGTGCATGTAAAATCAATACCAGATAACTTAATTGTTGACTAGTCTCAATTCACACATTCCTAAGGGTAAGTCTACTATAGAGTCTGCTGGGATTTTTATCCTGTTTCATTAATGAAAAAGGAAAGATTCTTTCCAAGATTACCCAGGCTGTTCATTTTATAGATTGTCCTTTAAAAAACATCGTTCTGTAAAATTGAGGAAACAGGAATCTGATACAAATCTGACACAGAAGGTAATCAGGTAATTCATAATTTGAGCTCCATTCATAAATGTATTAGATTTATAAAGGTAGAAAAATATTTACCCTCTCACGCACAATCTAACTCTTTATCCCTGTCTGGTACTGTAGTCAGGACATTTGTCTTTTGAGCACTATTTAAACAATCTAAACTCATTAGGGACCACAATACCATTACTTACAGGGAGCAACAGCTTACATAATGAGCAGTCTCACCAATCTCACCCATGGAGTAAGATACTGGCCAAAATCAGTACAGATTTTTTGTACAGCAGGGTCCTGAGTACGTGGTAGCAACAGAAGAAAGAGCAGTAAAATGTCATGGTATTATTATGTCAGCATGAAAGGTCTTATTGTTCCCAGTCCAGTTCTCTTTATTCCTGAACATGTTCCCTTTACACACTTGCTGTGGGATTTTCAGGCTATTTTAGAGTATTTATGACTCAGTTCTGAATCTTCATAAACACAGATCATTGTCAGCATGGGCTCAAGTGAATTCAGCATTTCCAAGGAGAAGTAAATAGCTATTAAGAAGCGTACTTCACATTTCACATGTCAATTCAAATACAGTCTCACATCACACATCACACATCTGTACACTTTAAAGCCTGCCCCAAGAGACTAGGGCTGCACTTGTAAATAGGAGCAGAAGCACTCAACAAGCTGAAAAGGAGTCACTGAAACAGAGGGGATGTCACTGGACACAAAGCTTGGCAGACATTCATGATGGAGCATGACAACATGAAAGCCTTGACTGAATGCAGATCACATTCATGGTTGTTCATTTGTGGGTTTTTTTACAGAGAATAATCTTTTCTTCCAGGGTGGTTAACAGTCTTATTTATTATTTCATTCTGTTCACTGTATAACAGCACTTCACTACAATTTCTTTCTTTGAATCACAGAGTCACAGGATCAGTCATTTTGGGAAAGACCTCTGAAATCGAGTCCAACCCATGACCACACCTGCCAGCCTGACCAGGGCACTGAATGTCACATCCAGTCTTTCCTTAAACACCCCCAGGACCGTGACTCCACCACCTCCCTGGGCGGCCTATTCCAATACCTAATCACCCTTTCTGTGAAAAAATTCCTCCTAATGTCCAACCTAAACCTCCCCTGGGGCAGTTTATGTTCTTTTGTCCTGTTGCTGGTTGCCTGGGAGAAGAGGCTGATCCCTGTCTGGCCACAACCTTCTTTCAGGTAGTTGTGGAGAGTGGTAAGGTCAGTCCCTCAGACAATACACTTTGGTGCTCTGAGAGAGCATTTCTGCCAAAGGGAACACACCAAAGCTTGGCAATGGTCTTGTAAGAAATGGGTTAGATTTCAGCTGTGTCTCAGTTCATCCTCACTGTCTGCTTCTCTCTTCAGTGAAAGAAAAGTGAGTTGCTACATACTTCAGAGGGCTTTGCTCCAACAGCCATGAATTTGCTGGATGATTACATTGATAAGGCGTTGCTTATCTGTCTGAGGCTGGTGTTCCTATAAATTGTTAGTAAATAACTGCAATCCCATAATTAAGTAGCTCTCTGCCTTTGGTAAGAATTGCATCTGTAGGAGAAGGTACTTAAGTTTCAGGACATAAACCATTAAAAACCAGATGTTTACATCTTTACATCTGCCTTAGGCTGTGACGCCTAAACGTAAGAGGAAGACAAAAACCAAAACCAAAACCAAATGTAAAGGAATATATAACATATCCTGCATCTATCCCCATGCTGCACAGGTGGGGCCGATAGCATTAATCTAAAAATCTGAAATCCTTTCTGCTATTTCTAATAAATTATGAACTTGGGGAAGATGAGAGGAGTAGTTTTTTGAATCCTGCTATCTATTATAGAAAAGGTGGTCTTGCTTCATCCCTGACAGGCATGTGCAGGGAGTTTGCCAGCCTGCCAATTCCTCTTGATTAGGGCCATTTGGGTCAGCTCCAGTGAAAATGTTAATTATACTTTTGAATCAAACACAGGAAGGATAAGACGGATGGGTTGGTTGGAGTAATGACCGCTGCATTTGGGGAAGGTGCAGAGCCAAAGGCATTAGCAAAGAGTGCAAGGCTCAAGAGTTAGATTCTCATCTCCTTCTCAAGGGAAGGAGATGAGAAGCCAGGGTGAGAAACGTAAGGAGGGCCAGCTGTGGCAGGGGGTCTGTGTGCACTTCGTGCCCTCATTCTGGCAGTGAGTGGGAGTCCTGCCCCACCAGAACATTCCCCATCTTCCCACTTGTTCACTCCTTCAGTGTGCAGTGGATGAACGGCACAAAATACAGAAGCATCTGAGCTGGCAATGTGCCCTGGTGGCCAAGGCAGCCAATGGGATCCTGGGGTGCATTAGGGAGAGCACTGCCAGCAGGTCAGGGAGGTGACCCTGCCCCTCCACTCTGCCCTGGTGAGGCCACATCTGGAGTGCTGTGTCCAGTTCTGGGCTCCTCAGGGCAAGAGAGACATGGAGATCCTGGAGAGGGTTCAGTGGAGGGCAACAAAGATGATTAAGGGATTGGAGCATCTCTCATATGAGGAAAGGCTGGGGAAACTGAGCCTGCTCAGCCTCAAGGAGAGATGACTAAAAGGGGACCTCATCAATGTTTATCAGTATCTGAAGGGAGGGTGTCAAGAGGATGGAGCCAGGCTCTTCTCAGTGGTGCTGAGCAATAGGACAAGACAACAACAAAAAGTAAGAATCTTTGAACTCCACTAACAAGTTGATAGGTGATTTCTCAGAGTGGAAAACTTTTGCTCATAGCTTTTTATTGTGGCTTAGTTTATCCTCATGAAACACTGAATGAGCACTCATAATAACCATTCTGAGTGAAAGAACAGCTTGGGCAGTGAGGTGAAGTGCCTCCACCTGCTGTGTTAGCCCAGACAAAAAGAGCACTTCGAATTGCCTTTACACACACAGAGCTTACCATCAAAAAAGATATTTTCATTTATCAGCTCCCTCACAGTTTTCATAATAACATTTTCTAGCTCTTCTGGTTCTTTGGTCTCAAATTAGAGCTATTCAGATGGGAAATGTAGGGTGCCTTCCCATGTACAAATATCTTGACACTCTTTAGCCTTCAGTTTAGGCAAAGTTTTTATGTCAAGAAAATGGCTGTGGTTAGACATTGGCCAGGAGTGTTCCCAATGCAGCTTACTGGTGTTAATGGAAAATCTTCTATTTGACTACTGAGGTTTGGAAAAGAACCACAAAATCTGTACTGAGTTTTCAGAGGTGGCTGGAAGTTACACAGCTGTGTGGGGTTGTGTCTGCCTCAAAATTGTTTTAGATACTGTCGTGGACATGTTCTCATTTTACCTTCATCATATTTAACACGCCTGAAATGGTCAATTTGCATTGTACATTACAGAGAGCAGCCTCAACTGTTACTGCTGTTAAATGTCTTATCAGTACTACTGGGTTTTCTTCATCTAAGGGACAGAATGGTTTTTAGATTTGGATGGCAAAGTATTAAATTATTTCTACTCTTTCTTCCCCAGCGTTTTAAATATTAATATGGTATCTGTGTTCTGGCACACCTGAAAGAGCAGACTGGGCTAGGCAGAAAAGTTCAATCTCACCGAAGGTGGGTGAAGCATAGTCTTGTTTTCAGTCACTGCTCAAGTTCCTGGAAAGGATTTTCAGTGTGACAGCATAATTGGTGTGTTACAGATAATTGTTGGTAATTCAGAGTCCTCTGATTTTCTTCTGTGTGTCCAATACCCCACCAGCATAGCTGTTTTTCTCGGGCTAGCTAATCTACTTTACTTTTACTGACAACATCTTTGCAAAATAAATGCCTGCTGAAAATCTCTTCTTTCCTGTCAGATTTGTAAGGTGGAAGTTGAGGACCTCAATACTCTTCACGTAGTCCACAATGTCTTCATGTTATCTAAGGTTTAAAGTCCTTTGCTGAATAGAAGTGAATAATTTAGTTTCAGCTGCAAAGTTACTGACAGCTGGAACAGTTCATTTGCCTTTTCTAGTGCTGCATATCGCATCCAAATTAACAATTCCAGCACACTAGAAGAATGCTAATGTGTAGACTGCAGGGTGGATAAAAAGCACCCCAAAGTTAAGAAAAAGGTACGTGTCCAATGTACATGTGTCCCAAGAAAAGAGATGAAAGAGAAGTGTCACAACTACAGCTCCAGTTGAATGACTGCAGAGTCGTTCCTCGGTAGAGGATCCTCAAAGCATTTGTAAGTTGCTTTGTCTTTTCCATATTCACATTCTCACTGAACTTCCAGGATGATACATTCACTTTGTACTTGAAGTCTCTTCTCTTCTAACAGTGCAGTCTGACAGATAATAGGATTAGTTCCATGAAATGCAGAAAAAGCAATAGTTATACTTGCTGTATTGTATCAGAAGCCCCTTATTTGGGATTTCTGTGAATAGGATGTTTGCTGAAGCACAGTGATATGCTGAGAAAATTATTCAAAAAGTCATTTATTTTTCACACACTTGTCTGTCTGCCCAGAAAACCAATAATTTGTTTATTCAGTTAAATAAGATGGGACACTGACTTGCCAAGACACAGAAACGAGTGCTGAGAGCTGTCAATACATTCATGAATACAGATAGTGTTTTACACTGACTTTGATTTAATTTTAGCTGAGGGCTTATGCATCTTCCTGAAAGACTTTTTCCCTATGGTATTCATGGTGAAAACCGTCAGGGCTGTAAATGCCAGGGATCTTCCAGCTCTCTTATTTCATATGGATAACATCCACCGTAGGAAGAAGAGCTGTATTTTATTGGAATGACATAACTGAATTGAGGTCCTACTAAATCATATCCATTGGTACATTCCCTGCAAACCTTCGGCAGTCTGATTTCTGAGTGAAGTTTAGGAACATGTTTACGAATGTATTCTCCAGAGATGGAGTGGGAATTGCACACTGTGCCTTTCTTCTTTACAAAGGATGGAGAGCTTTCTTCTCATGGTTCAGGGCTTACTTTTCCAGTGCACTCACAGTTCTGCATCTCAATTTTGTCTCTCTCTGCAGTTGCTACAAATGCAGAATTGAATTTGCTGAATGCTGGTTTGTGTCTTTTTCTGGTAAATGAAGACAACAAATCACAGAGTTCAGGGAAGTTATGCCATTAGAAAAGCGATGTGATATCAGAGTTGGCTGTCTGTCTCATTGAAAGCAAAACTATGCTCCAAATCAGACTAAGCTTTACCAATTTCACACTTTCAGGTTCCCTTCTGATGCAGTATTTTTCTGGGGATAAAAGCCCACTTACTTCAGAATTGCAATTCTATTCCAAAGCCTTTTATCCCTCTGTCTTCATTGTAGCTAATCTAATTACTTGTTGCAAATGATTGATTTTCCCCCTTTTCTTCCTTCATTAGTTTATCATTCGTTAGGTGCTCAGAGAATACCACAAGACCATTCCAAACACCTGTCTACCTGTAAATTTTCAGAAGTTGTTTAAACAAAGCACTCTCCTATTTTGTAACCTTTATTAAACCCTAAGTTTTATGAAAGCTTTCATGGAGTGCAAGCACACATGTATTGTCTGACTATCCTTATTTACAGCCTCGCTGACTCCTAACTTAAATAGTATTAGGTTTGAGAGCAATGTCTTCCTTCTATGAATGTTGTGTTGATTTTCCCCTACTCTTTGTACTTCTTCACATAGCTACTGATTTTATTTTTCAATATGCTCTTCAGACACCAGAAGCCTGGTGTCTGCCCTACAGCACCCTCTCTCTCCACACTTTTAGGACATGAGTGTAACATTTGCACCACCTTTCCTTCTGCTACCATTTGTCAGAGCAAAGCCACTACCTGGCACAAAACCCAGCATTGCCAAATTCATAGGAGGTTTTCTAAGAAGTGGAACCACACTGGCAGATGGCTTTGCTTTCCAGAAAACCTGGTTCTTCCCTTGCTTCTCGGACATGCTAACCTGTGCTCTCATACCAAAATACAGCTGGAGTTAAGCAGTAAGGATCGAGTCAGATGCTCTGTTGATATGGAAAGCCACTAAAACAAATCCCATGAATGGGCGTTGGGGACAGGCCACGAAACGAAAATCAGAGCTAAATTAAACTGAGGCAAGAGCAGAAGCTCTGCCCAACTTCTGCCTCTTCCTCTCCCTGCTGTAAGATCCTCCGAATCTGTCGCTTGCTGGCTTCTCGCTCCTGCTGAGGCCTGGGTGCAGCAGAGGGGCGTTCTCGGCCGGCCCTCGGTCCGTGCTCTCGGTGTCAGTGCCTGCGGTCCGCGTCGGTCGTGCCGGTGCCGGTGCCGGCGCCTGTGGTCCGTGCTGTCGGTCCCGGTGCTTGCGGTCCGTGCTGTCGGTGTGAGTGCCTGCGGTCCGTGCTGTCGGTGCCGGTGTCCGGCGGGGCGGGCACGGCCCCTGCCCGGCCCCTGCACGGCCCCTGCCCGGCCCCTGCACGGCCCCTGTCCGGCCCCGGCCCCGCCCGGCCGCGCCGCCGGCTCAGCTCCGCCCTCTGGCGGCCGCGGCCCGCAGCGCCCGGGAGAGAGGGGGCTCGGGAGGCTCAGCCCCGGGGAAGGCGCATCCGACCGGCCCCAATAAAGCACAGAAGACTTTCTCAAGCAAAACTGCTCTCAGAGCTTCTGTAAGGGTCCAGGGAGTTCCTCTTCCCCGCGAGAAGTCTCTGGAGCACACTGCGGGGATGCGCCCCTCGGAGAGATTCGCGCACGGCTTAACCCAGAGCATCACCGGGGGCTCGGGCCTCTTGCTCGCCACAACTACAGCCGCTTTCCCTTGTGGGGGAAACCACATCCTCCCTATGAGGCAAATCACTGCCCGTAAATATTTGAGATTTGCTCTCTTTCTCATGTGAGGGAAGATAATAGAAAACAAATCTGATACCAGCTGTAGACAAAACCAGTTTGTTTAGAATTATTATTACTGCATGACTCTATATTACATGATTTTCTTCTTGAAACATCCCTCAAGTGCAACACAAAGATGGTATATGGTAAAGTTACCTTGCTGTGTTTCTCCAGCACATATCTTGGTGAGTTATGCCAGCTAGCTTTGGAACAATTTGTTTAGAAACAAGCTTAAACAACCTTGTTGATGATGGGTTTCAACATATTTTTCTCCTCTAAAATATATATTTGACACTGAATTGTTTCATTTGTTCCAGTCTACCAGAATACAATTCTAATTATTAATAATAACAATATTTTCATATTTGTGTTTTTCTCTTAGGTGGGGAATTGTACTTTCCCATGAAAATCAAGATGGAAAAAATACATCTTGCCTTATAAAAGAACAGCATGCATTCAGCAATAATTTATTGCACCGGCTGCTTGTCAGTGACAACATTGGAAGAAAAAAATATTCCAGCCCCAGGAGCCCAAGGAAGATACTGGGATGATGCAGGGAAGGAAGGGAGTGAAACTGGGTGTGAATCCATCAGCACTGCTCAGCCCAAGGAAGGGCTGGCATGTCCTAAGTGATCCCTCTGCAGGCCAGGGGTCAGGAAGGAAGATTTAGTCTTGTTAAATTGGTGCCTGTATTTCCTGTGAAGTGACACAGCTGAGATGCTGATGGACACAGGGCAGATGCTCATAATTCCAGGTCTCAGCACAGATCTTCTGGCCTTTAGTATCCTGCCTGGCCTTGCCAGAGTTAATGTTTGAATAAACTCTCAGGCTGACTCTGCCCAGGTTTCACCTACCAAGTCTGAGGTACCTCCTAATGGTCCCAGTGGAGTTCAGTGCTGTCTGGCAGTAGGTCCTGAAGGGAAAGGTGTAAGTAGGAAGGATTTGTAACCTTGAGGGTGGTGTTACAGGCCTGGGGCTGCCTGTATGCAGCATGTATGCCACTCCATGCTCTGCTCTCCTCAGCTGTCTTGCCAGGGAACTGCTTCCACACCCCTGCTAAGGGCCGGCAACTGCAGGGAAGTGCTGACTCTGCTGATGGCCAAGAGCAGGAGAGCTTTCCAGGAGCGTTTGCTCAAAGTGCCGTGCTATAAAGTGCCCAGTTTAAGGTGCCCTTCAGGAAGAATTAGGAAACTCAGGACAGGCATGACTTACGTGCACTTTTCTTGCCCTTCTGATGCTGCTGTCTCCAACCTTCTTGCAACCAGATCCCTTTTTTCCCTCTTTTATCTTGGAAAAGAGATGCATGGAAGAAGAGCATCTTCTTTTCAGCTCCAGCCCAGACTTTTAATCTGGCTTCATCCCTTCCACTGTACTGAAGTTTCATGTACAAAAGTCTAGAATGCTTCAAGGCTCCTCTAGCCCAAACTCTGCTACTAGCTTCACCTTACTTGGCCCTCTAATTACTTAGGATGATGTGTTTGATTTTACATTTAACCCAAAACCATGTCTTCCCCTTCTTTTCTCATCTGACTCCTCTCTTTCTGCACGCTTTTTCCCTTCTGCAGGATCTTTGAAGGTTTCTTTCCACCTCCCCTCAGCTGTTGGTGAGATGATTTTTCCTTTGTACCCTTCCTTGCCCCTCTGAGCTGTCCTTATCCACAAACTTATGTCTTCTTTACATGCAGATGACTTCTAAATCTCAGTGGGGAATCTCATACTGCAAATTTTTTGGGGAATTATTTGTTGCCAACATGACCTCAGCATGGTTAAAAGAGATGTTAATGTGTTCTCTGCACCAAGGTGGCAGCACTTTTCCTGACTGCTTTTCACTCAGTCCTGCTTCCTACTTGCTGCTCTCCCCAGGTCTTTCTGTCTTGCAGGGTGTGGGGAGGTGTGTGTCTATATAAAGTATGTGAAATAATACTATTCTGACCTCTTTTTTAGCTGAGATTTCTTGCCCATGTCTTCCCTGCTACAGCGTTCTTTGCTCTCTAAAAATGCATTGTTGCTTCTTGGAGGGCTGCCAAGATCCTTTTCCTTGCATTGGGCTCACATCAGTACTCTCTGTGCACCTCTTCCAAATGTGCCCTCCTTGCAAGTGGCTCACACAGGCAGCTCTCTGCATTCCCAAGTCCCTTTTCCTCCCTCATTTACCAGGTGCAGGCTGGTTCCTTGCTCCTGCTGGCCCACCATGCAACCTTTACTCTTTCACTTCCTGCATTTTCAGATGCTGTTATGGCTGTGTTACTCTTCCAGCCTGGCAGAAGATTCCTGTAAATATATATCTGTATGTGTCTCCTTCAAACACTTCCTTCTCCATGAGCACACATCCAGTGTGTTAGGCAGTTCAGGCATCCCTTCCAGCCGTGTCAGTTTTTGATGACTGCGTGTCATGATGAAATGCTGGGAATAAGTAAGGGATTTGTGAAGCTAAATAACACACTGAAAGATCTGCCTAATTTAGGATGAACAAGCTCTTTTCAATGGCACAGTGGGAGCACTTCACATTGTGTGGCCTGCATCTTCATTTGCACTGTAGGCTGTGCGTCAGCAAGGCTGCAGGATGGAGGAAACTTGACAATGCTTCATTTCCATTTTTACAGATGCAAGAAAACAGTACATCATATCTACTCAGGGGACTTTTATGCTGTGAATTATATTTGGTTCCTTCCCCTGCCCCTCTGACCTCCAGTCATGCAGGTATGAGTACAGATCCTTGCTGAAGAAAAGAAAAAGTTTATGTAATTTACTCTCTTAAGCCCTGATGTAAATCTGATCCCTGGAATGAACCGGGTTAGAAAATCCCCCTTTTGTGAACAGTTTCTGTTAACTTTGGTGACTGAAATGGAGTGGTGAACACAGAGCAAGATATGGGCATGTAGGGGTGACAGCAACAAAAATGAAGAATTTGCTTGAAGAGATTATAGGCAGGATGCCTTACACTGCTTTGTTCCCTCTGGGAGATGAAGAGTTTGCAGAAGGAGAATATTTGGTAAATCAGCGGATGCTGTGCTCCACAAGCTCAGCAGTGAGTAATCCCTGGTTCACTGGTTCCTAGCCCCAGTAATCCAGTTATCAGGAAACAGCAGAACCCTGAGCACAGGGACTCCTCTCCTGACTCTTGACTGTGGATGCAAGCTTATCCATCTCCTCTGAGATGGGAAGAGGCTGCTATGGAGGAAAGTCCCACAAGCAACCATGACACCCCTGGCAAAGAGGCACGCTCCAAGGAGGTGATTCCCCATCACCCCCACATCCCCTGGGTGCTGGAGGTGCCTGGTGTGGAGGATGATGCCTGGGCTGCCCACCCTGGTGCAGCAGGTTGCTCCTGCTCTCCAAGGTGATGGCTGGGCCAGCTGCAGGGTCTGCTGGTGGCCGCACCAGCATTCTCTGGCTCCCATCACCAGATCATCTCCCATGGAACCTCACAGGGCCTCAGAATCCCCTGCTGCATTAGTTTTTCCAATGTGGTTCATTTTGATACGTAGAACACATGATCAGTGTCTTTCAAAAGACCTCGGCATACTGGCTGTTTGGGCTCTTTGAAAATCTGCCTGGAGTTGTGACTGTGGCAGCTGCAGCTCTCCAAGCGCCTTTGAAAAGCAGGTCCTCGTGTACTTTTCTCAGTGCAGACTGCATTTGTTTGAAACTCTGGCTCCCTTTCTGGGTGGTGAGCTCATAAGCAATGTAGTAGCCTAAATTTCATTACCTTTCATATCGGTTTAAGTGCTTTTTAAAATTTTGCCCATCAAACTTCTACAAATCTCCCTCATTGTGCACAGTTAAGGAGTAAGAAGGTTGTCTCTTTGCAGCTGTCATCTGCAGGTTGGACAAAGGCTGAGAGATGAAAAAAAAGCATCTGTTGAAAGTATGTGTGGAATCTCTCATTGTCCAACCAAAAATCATTATAATGCAGGACCAGGCTCATGAGCCCTGCATTATTCTATTCACAACTCTGCCAAGAGCTTGTTAAGTAACTTTGTGCCAGCCACTTCTGCTTCTTGAGGTTGGTTTTTTTTTTTTTGTTTTTTTTGGGTTTTTTTTTTTTTTGGGTTGGTTTTGGGTTTTGTTTGTTTGGTTTTTTTTTTTGTTTTGTTTTGTTTTGTTTTGTTTGTTTTTTGTTTTGTTTTGTTTTGTTTTGTTTTATTTTGTTTGTTAGTTAGTTGGGTTTTTTTGGTTGGTTGGTTGGTTGGTTGGTTGGTTTTTATGCATGCAGGTTACTCCAATGGTGAAACAGGGATATTGATGCTTACCTTCCTTTGGAGAGAGGCTTGGGATCTAGAAAGGAACACAGAGGTGGCATGCTCATATAAATGCCCAGACATTTTGCCTGCCCAGGGAAGATAAATGCTAGAATGAAATTATTAAAAAGGTACAACATTTATTACAAACAAAACCTCTCAAACGCAATTTATGACAAGACAAAAACATGTCTGGGAAACATCTGCAGCATTTTTAAGTTACTTCTGGAGAACATCTGCAGGCCAGGCAATGGTGAATAAAACCTGTGTCCTTTATCTTCCCTGAAACAGTCTGTTTACATTTGACATAAATAATGAATATTTTTTATAATCTAAATTGTTTCAAGCATTTTAGGATCTGGTTTCTTTTGGTTTAGGGTTTGGGTTTTTTTTCTTTTTTTTTTTTGTCTTTTCAGTTTCTCATTCTCTGTGGTCAAAAGAGTTTGTCCTAAACCTGAAGCTTGGATTTGTCAAAAGCAAAAATGAGAAAGACGTAACTTTAGACTCGAGGTGCTTCCTAGAATGCACTATCAGCCTTGCAAAGATAAAGGTGAAGTGCACCCTCCTAGAGCTCATGAGAGCCCCTTCCTTCACTGATGGAGACATCTGGGATATGGTGATATGCCCCATCTCAAAAGAGTGATCAACATCATTGTCTGCTGGAAGATCAGCAGGATTTCCAGCATTGCTTCTCATTTCTTCCTTTGCTCACCCCACATAGTTTGCCGTGCAAAGGGAAGAGAGATTTCAGTGTACAAGAGTTTAAACGGTGAAGAGTGATGACTCAGTGGTTCTGTTAGAGGATTTTTGTCAAACTGACCACTTTGTTTTCCATCTGGAAAAATAAAGGCTAATGATGAGACCTAGAGATGTCATATCTCTGAGCGGTTGGTTTGCAAATCCCAATGTCAACAAGCCATTTGAATGGAAAGGGAGACAAGAAGTCCCCACCTCCTACTCAGGGCAGGTCACTGCCAACTACTGACCAGGCTGCTGGGCACAGGGGTCCATCAGGATTACATCAAGTGGCTGCTCCCACTTCCAGAAGTGTCCTCTCCACTTTATCCCAGTGCTCAGAAGGCAAAGTGTGGGGAGAAGGAGCGGGGAGGTGTGCATCCCTTTGTCATGCAGCCCCTATTACCAGGCTCCCAGATATGCTGGGGGGAGTTCTGGGAGTGGTGTCCTACAGTGGTGTGTGGCAGGGCTGCTTCAGTACCTCCACAGTTCCTCTCTGTGCCTTTGGTACATCCTGCTGTGCCAACCATGGCATTGCCTCCAAATGGCATCCACCCAACCTGGCAGCCTTGCCCAGAGCTGGCCCTGACCCGCAGAAGTGCCTGTGTGCCCCAATCAGAAAGTGCACAATTGCTCTGCGTCCTCTGCTTTTAACAGTGGTAACCTCCAGCCTTTTCTTAAAAGCAGGCTTCTGTCTGAAAGGAATACCAGAAAATTTGGCTTCTCCTCTGCGTGCTCAAGCTCTCAGCACAGCCCTTTCATGGGTGTTTGGCTTGAAAAACATATGTAAGTAGCCGTACTTAAAGTTAAGGGTACACATAAGTCCTTTGTTGACTTAGAGTGGACAGCAGAAAAACAGCTGAAAACACTGACCCAAGTCACAAGAAAGAGGCAGAAAAACAGCTATTGAAGCCTCCTGCTTCGAATCCCACCCTGGGAGACCACTTTCAAACCCCTGGAGATTTTCCAGATCGTCCAGAAATGCTTCCTTATGCAGAAACCACTGATCACACTTTAATGCCTCCTTTGAATCACCTCCCCTCTCACTTCCAAGTAAATCTAGCAGTTGGTAAAACATTCTTTTGCCTGCAAAATTGAGCAGTTGCAAGAGAAAATGTAAATTACAGCTTCATTTAATTCTGCAGGCTGGTTTCCAAATTAACAATGTATCTCCGCAGTCCAGAAAGTCCTTGTATATATTCATAAATAGCTTGTTATAAAGCAGTAAGGCATCAGTAATAGTTATATCTTAATTCAGTTCTAAGAAGGAGTTTTTTCAGACCATTACAAGCCAAGCAACTTTCTTTCTGCTGCATCTCAACATGCATTATCTGTGGATGTCCATATAATGGGTACTCCATAAACAGAAATTATCACATAGAATGGTGAACTTTGTCCCTCGGTATTGTTAAGTCCAAATTAAAAAATTAACAAAAAAAGGTGCAGAGTTCAAGCTTCCCTGGATAACTTCAGGCACACAGTGCTAATATTAATTTTCTTACCTTAATGAAAATGTTGGGTTTTATCTTAATTGGCTTTATTAATTTCGCTTGTCTAGGGAGGAGAGGGGAAGATGAATTTGGCTTCATATATCATTCTCTTTCACTGGAACAACTGAATACCGGTGTGCAAGGAAAATAGGTGTGCCTTTAGAGAAGAAGGCAGGATGGCTCTGAACACATTGTTTGCAGTATGAAATTGACTGGGTTGGGTTTTGTTTGCTTGGTTGGTTGGTTTGGGGTAAGGTTGTTTGGTTTTGGTGGGTTTG
>VZRQ01006246.1:465862-586024 GCA_013397975.1 Machaerirhynchus nigripectus
GTTTGGCTTGTTGATCCTTTAAAGGTCCCCTCCTAACCAAGCTATTCTGTGGCTCTATGATTAGAGCAGTCAGGGATAGCAATAGATTGTTCAGCTCCTACATGCTGCTGGAGATTCATATAGTGGTGATTTCTTATGACACCTCTGTTTAGTGAAGCCACAGAAAAGACTTAAGCATCATATAACTGGCTTGGCTTTATACTGAGTTACACTAAAGCCAAGACATGATGAGAATCCCACAGGATATCTCACTTTGTCACATGCAGAAGAATCACTCTAATGTCTCCTCTTGTCTCTTCTTTCCTTAACAGGGCACTCGTTTTTTTGCATCTCCTGCTCATTTGGCTCCTGTATATACTATTTTACACTTAACTGAGTTAAATTGGATTCTTTTAGACTATGGCTGTTTACCCCAATGAGTCTACAACATTCTCAGTCTGGTTAGCCACTGTGTCATCTGCAAACTTTTCCAGCAAAGGTTTTATAGCCTGCTCAAGGCAGCTGATATGCACAATAAATAACACTGCAGCTACAGCAAGTTCACTGGACCCAAGTTGCAAATGGTTCCACACACCGCTTTTTAGCACCATGCTTGATGCCCTGCTAGGGAAGCACAGGCCTCAGGGTCCCCACCTGGAACCCCCCCTTCCCAGGCCAGGAGCACTAATTTTAACCCTTGTCCTGTGGAAGTGGGACAGGGATTGCATGGATAGGAGAGGGAGAACCACATGTACCCTGGCTCACACATGTGCATATCTACATGCACTGTCACCTGTGCCAACATGCCCATGAAAGCTGCAGCTCCTCTGTGTGCCAGCATGGCCCACATCCTATTTACATCCCCTGTCATGCTGTGACTAGATAAAAAACTCCTGAAATCTGCTGTGCATTAAACAAGACAGACTAATACTAATTATCACCTGTTAGCAGGATTAACCTGTCTCGTATTCTCTCTACAGCTGGCCTTGGGCAGCCCAAATATTTGCAATTTTCTTAGTCACACCATCCAGTTTTTCTGAACATCACAACTTTGAAACCAGTTCTCCACTTCTGAGGAAATCTACCACTTTTTCAAGATTTGTAAAGAAATTAACACTGGTCTTTCCTCAGCTGGTTTCTTTAGTACTCCTAGGTGTAAATTATTCAGGCCTGCTGGTGTGAAATTAGTTTGTGTTAGCAGATGTTGTCTCACATCTCCTTTAATACAGCTCACAAGTTTTCTGCTACATCTGTAGTACTGCACACACAGTATAGAACCACATCTATCTCCTACACATTTGGTCCTGAAGGCAAATATTGGGTTATTGCTTTTCACTTTGTCTCATCATTGTTCATATCTTCACCATTTATGTGTATGCCTGACTTACTGATTTTTTTTTTATTCCTGGTGTATTTAAAAATGCACATTTGTCAATTACAGAGTGACCTTTGATAATTTGTTGGCTCCTTCAGCTTCCCTTATCAGCCACCAACATTTTAAAACTCCGATACTTGCTGTCATTTACTTTTGCTTTTTTCCCATCTGTTGCATATTGATTTTTTAAATTACTTCTTTGAGGTTTTAGCATGACTCCTCATTTTCTGTTATCCAGGGCAGCTTTTTGCCCTGCTTTTTTCATGGCAAGGTGGGAGACACCAGGGAGCAGGCTGGAAGTCAGCGACTAATGTGCAGTTAGTTTTGCTTCTTTACATGTGTGTTCTCAATTAGTTGATTTGAAAGCTGCTTTTAACTTTAGGAAATGTGCTTCTCTAAAGTTAACAGAATCATAGAATCATAGACCTGTTTGGGTTGGAAGAGACCTTAATGGTCATCTGCTTCCAATCCCCCAGAAGTGGGCAGGGACACCTTCCAGTAGACCAGGTTGCCCAAAGCCTCATCCAACCTGGCCTTGGTTCTAAATATATAAAGCTTTTTATTCTATTTCCACAAAATTAAGGCAAGCACACCACAGCTGCTATAGCTTATGGAAGTGCTAATATTTAGGTCAATGATGAGTTTCTTTCTCTGTCAAAACCAGGTACAAAATTGATTTATTGTACATCACAGGCAGAACTTTTCATGTTGAGAAAATGCCATTTTTAGAAACTCTAATGAATTTCTATAACTGGCTCTGTGGGATATCCAGCAGTTATGCCACCTGCTTAGTACTCAGTGATGCTGTCTTTATGCATCAAAGGTGGTGCTTTCAGGAGAAATAAGGCAGATTCTCTAGTGAAATGAGGGGTTCATGTCTGAGGCCCCAGCTTTAGTTGCCCTGGTCAGAGTTCAGTCCTCAGGCATGCAGATGCCCCGCTCCCAAGCTGCTGACATCCCTGGAGACTTGGGCTGAGGCAGCAAATCCTTGGATGGAAAGCATCCCTGGGGCTTGCTCCTTCTCATGTCTCGTGGCCCCAGTGCCAGCACCAGTTCTCCCAGCCCCACTCCAGATGCTCACCACATTGCAATCCCGACAGCAGCTTGTGTTCTGGTGCCACATGGCACAAGCAGGCACATCCCTCTGGCTGTACCCAGGCACTGAGCACACAGAAAAGGGTGCAGTGCCTAGCTGGTGCTGGGGAGCTCTGTGGAAGCTCGCTAGTTTTGAAGTTAAAGGATGTTTCTAAACTGTGTCCTTGGGGGCACCAGGCACAGTAACGCCAGCCAGGCAAGGGAGGGGATTGTCCTCCTCTGCTCTGCTCTGCACTGGGGCAGCCTCACCTCGAGTCCTGGAGGCCGTTATGGGCACCAAAGTATAAGAAAGATATTAAACTATTAGAGAGTGTCCAGAGGAGGGCCATGAGGATGGTGAAGGGCCTCAAGGGGAAGCTGGATGCAGAACAGCTGAGGTCACTTGGTTTGTTCAGCCTGGAGGAAACTGAGGGGAGGCATCATTACAGTCTACAGCTTCCTCATGAGGGGAAGAGGAGGGGCAGGCACCGATCTCTTCTCTGGTGCCCAGTGACAGGACCAGGGGGAATGGCATGAAGTTGTGTCAGGGGAGGTTTCCTTTGGATATTAGAAAAAGGTTTTTTACCCGGAGGGTGGTTGGGCACTGAACAGGCTCCCCAGGGAAGTGGTCACAGCACCAAGTCTGACAGAGTTCAAGAAACATTTGGACAATGCCCTCAGTAACAAGGTGTGACTCTTAGGGTGTCCTGTGCAGGGCTGGGAGTTGGACTCGATGCTCCTTGTGAGTCCCTTCTAACTCAGCATATTCTGTGCTTCTGTAAATGAATGGGTCCCATCCCTGCTTCAGACAGCAGGTCTCACATCTGTTCACAAGGAACTGCGAAGCTGGCCCACTGAAATCTGTAACTTGGCATCAGGCTGAAGATCACTTTCTGAGAATAAATACCCTGGGTGCAAAGGGGGGTTTTCTGATAAGAAAAGCTTCATCCATGCAGCTTTTGTTTTTTATTTCCTGCAGTAACCTTTTAACCCATTGTTTTTCATAGGTATCGTTAATTTCTGAAATATTTTAGGCTGTGGATGGTTATGATCAGGAATAACACATTCACTATCAAATGATTAGTGTTTAAGCTCTCCTTCCCCAATATGTAGTGCTGTTCAGTGGTCTCTAAAACACTCTGTCTCCACTCTGAATTTATGCATTCCTGGACTGAAATTCTGATTTGTCCATAGTCCAGGATAACGTAGCCGTATGCAGGTATACAGACTGAGTTTTGAACACATGCTTTAAAAGTACGAACTATGCCACTTCCATCAATACCTCCTTTTTCTTTTCATTTAAATGTTAAGTTAATAAAAAGAGAAAGTACAAAGTACCTGCCCTTGTATTTAAGATTTGCGCATTAGATATGTCTTTGTGCCCATATGCAATTTACTAAAGATTTTAATAACAGATGTTCACTCAAGAATCATGCATAATAATGATAATCTTAACTAAGTATGCAGAAGGCAGATAGACCCAGAATAGGTTGTCGCAGTGTGTTGATGGGTTAGACAGTCTAGCAATTTTGTGGATTTACTGAATTGTCTTCAGAGCTATAAATATTCATAGCATCCATAGTGGAAACAATAAAGAAAGTTTGTGGTATTGCATTTGTCATAAATTTCTTCAGATATTTAGTAAGACTTTTTTCTTGCTTTCCAGGTGGAGCTTTGCACTCAACAGGGCTCCATCTTCCTTCATGCAGTTTTTCCATAGCATCAATTTTCTCTGTTGCCTGAGGCTTTTTTGCATGGTAATTGAGCCAGTCCTTCATATTATGTGGGCAAAACAATAATGTGATGCTAGTAGAATGTAATTACAAAATCTTAATAAAGGATTTTTGTTCGGTCTATTCTCGGGCCAGGGCCAGACCAATGTGCACACATTAACCTTACAACAGGAACAGACAGCTGGGGATCAGAGGGACTGCAAATTGCAAGTTACAAGGGGGAACAGAAGAAGTATGGGGAACATGCTGACTGAGAGGCAGTTCTTCCATCATTACCACAGGAAGTCATGGCAATTTCAGGAGCTCATTTTCTAGAACTGGGAAGAACTATGTTTTTACTTCTCAGCAATCTACATGACTGTTTCTGTTACACATCAGTCCATTCCAGCCAATCCCTGCTTTTTAAATTTAATCTTGAGATTCAAATTAGCTTCTCAAAACAGAGCTCAGTTTAAACAGATTCAAAACTTTGCAAGTGGATTTCTCACTTCAGAGAGAAAACAGAAGTGTCTGTATGGCACATCTTTCCACCAGCCTGATGCAGTCTGAACAGTGGGACTGGTAATGATCTTTATGGATAAGATCCTTTCTTCCCCAGAGAGCAAAACTGCAGCCCTTCTATGCTTAGAAATGTATAGGCAGTATGGCTTTGAAGGCAAAGCCTGTTTATGCTTCAGGTGGTGTGTATTTTCATGGCTCAGCTGAGGAGCACAAAGATGGATAAAATATTTTTGTACCAACAGAGAACCTACACCTAGGAAACTGACATCCATTTGGGGGCATATTTTGGTTGGTATCTTTGGACAGTATATCTGTAACTGTCTTTTTCATGCTACAGCTACTTCTGTGTTTATATTTGAAGCTGCAGCTTTGGGGCTAAGTGCATGGAATTAACCTATGTTTGCATACTCCGAGCTTTAGAGTACATTAGGTGATGCTATTGTTAGTTATATTACTATTAACACAGGGACAATGACACAGTTTTCCTGTTTCCCTGGCATAGTAACCTCAGCGGGAAAAGTATTTACCACAGAAGGACCTTGGGTGTGCCACATTTTAGTGGTTTATGGTCATTTCAGTAATTTCAGTTGTGAGAAACAATTACTCAATGTGCACGATAGAGATCCTAAGGGATGTGTAAACGACATCTTCAAGGATTCAGTGGAGATGCACATGCTCTGTGGACACCTACCAATCCATAATGAATTTTGGGGATTCGGTTAAGAAGTGATCAGGTGTTCTGGGTTGCAGCCACACGGTCACCAACTTCCTCTTGGAGGCTGACCTGGAGAACAGGGACAGCACCAGACCACTGTGGCTGGTGTGGGGAGGATTTCCTTAGGGGGGGAATCCTCAGGGTGCCTCATGAATTGCAGTTATATTAAGCACACTTAGGATAGCCCCGTGAGTAATTTCTGTTTGAGAGTTTCTTTGAGTGAGATTGTGAAACAAGGAGCTGCCTGGCATCCATCCTGGCTGGGACATCATTGGCAGCTGCAGTGTACATGGCAAGTTGCTTCTTCACAGGTGAGAACAGGGAAATTCAAACACTAGCAGTAGTAAAGGTCAGCATCTCTTTCATATTTCCAATCAGATCAGCAACCCAATCATTTTCATCTGGGCTGTTTGGCATGAGTTCTTGGCTGTGTCTTTTTTCATTCAACTGAATCTTCAGAAGGTATATTTTAAAGTTTTGGCCTTTTTTGTAGGGCATGAATTGTCCCTCCAGTTTTTAACTTTTTCAAAAAATTCTTTAAAAGCTGATAGGGAAAGTTTATCTGAAAAAAATAATATATATTTTAAATAATAATTAGAGACTGAATGTGCGAGCAGCGGAGGGGATCAGTCCAGGGCCATGTCTAGATCTACTGCAGACAGCTGAACGTGCAATGTGACACGTACTCTCAGAGCACTTGTTTCTACCTGGGTTAAAAATAATGCCATGGCAAGACCTTTGCATAACAGCTCAGCTCCATGATGTCCATGGCTCCTCTAAGGTGTATAGGTATATTCATCAATGTCCCTTCAAAGTGGATTGAAATATACACATGCTGGATGTTAAATACGGGAAAGCTACATGCCTCAGGCTGACTCACTGAAAAACAAATTGCAGGGGACAAAGCTGTGGAAAGCTTGAAATATTATTTGACATACAAACTGGAAATACACATGCTGAAAAGCAGAACGAGCTGCTACTCAAATCCAGTCTACCTCGATGAAGTTCTGAAGAAATGTCAAATAAATTATAAAACCCAGGCTTGACCCTGCCCAGAAAAATGGTGTGGAAAAGTAAAGGAGTGAAGGCGTTTCTGAACCCCACTCAGAAGCCAGCCAGGAGGTGCAGCTTTTTCACACCCTGAACACCAGCAACAGGAAAATCTAGTGGTGTCTCAGCCCAAGCAGCAGCCTGGGGGGCCAATTCCTCATGAGTAGCCCCCACCCCCTGTGCCCTTACCAGGAGCAGCCCCTGCAGCTGCTCTCCAGAGCCCGAGCTGGCGTGGGAGAGTAGAGCTGCTGAAACACACACACTGTGAGAGACCCACTGACACATCAGCAAGGCGACTGGAAATGGAGAATCCTACCAGATCAGTACAGACCAGTCACACATAAACACTCAGAGACTAACAGAGATTACTGGAGATTTCTGAATACATTAACCCACAATCAAGGAAGTCACACAGTCAGCAAAATAATTTTATTTGATTGTCAGGCTAATAAGAAAATATCTACCCATGTTTCTGCATCTGAGAACTTACATGTTCAAAATCTGTTTTCTAGTTTTGTTTCTTCTGTTTTATCTTTCTGTTCTTTCACTCCCATGCTTTGGGTCTACACTGAACCCCTTGCAAGTAAAACCTCTCTCAGATCTTCTCTTACATCTGCTGTAGGAGGCTTTAAAAATAAACTAAATGCCTAGTAATCAGTGCCAGCATTCCTAGGCATTTCCAGTTATGTTCTGTCCAAATTAAATTGTCTGTAAGTGCCATCTCTAATTAAAATGTACTAATAACTTGAAATGGAGTAATTTTATGGCTCCCCCAACTCTGTTAATGCTAATAAAAATCAAACCATTTCTTTTTCTCTATATTCTTTAACTTAACCATGTTCCTGGCAAATAATAGTGGAAAATATTCTCTCAGCTGCCTATATTTTGTAAGAAAACCCCTGATAATAACCATGCTAACATGTCATGTTGATAAGCATACAGTAAGCATCTGCAGAAAGACCTTTGAATCAACTAAATTTGCTGACACCTTGATGTAGTATTAATTTCCTTTTGCATTTCTCTTCCTTAAGGTTTACTGAAGACTTTCAGTGAGCTAGAGTTTCTGTCAATAATCTATATCTGGTCAATGAGACTATAAATTGAGCTATTTCAGCAACACTCCTTTAGTAATCTGCCTAGCACTTCTGTTTTATGACTGCAATAGCCAGAGCATCATATTTGTTTAAGTGCCATGACTTTCTTCACCTGAGTTTATGATCTGGCACTGGAAGGTTGTGCTTTGTGGTATGACACCACTTAATCCCCAGTTTCAGAGAGCAAGTTAAAGAGATGCTAAGCAAGTCTTAAAAATACTGTGTCTGGCCACTGCAGCTGGAATAAAGGGAGCTGCAGAGCTTGGAGAATAAGTGGTTAAACAGCAAACTACTGAGCACAGTGTTCATAGTACATGAAAGGAAAAATCCTCTACACGAGACATCTGTATGAAGAAATACCTGCAAATGACAAAATGTCCAGATACAGGCTTTTTAAAAAAACGTGTAACTATGTATGTAGTTATGTTTACATTAATATACATGCATATATGTTTATGTATATAAAATACATGCAGAGATATGTAGACTCATATAGATTTACATGGAGGGAAAGTTAAGTATGCTGAGCAGGATATTGCATACAATCAGAAGTTGAATCCATGTTTACCCTGCAAATAAAGCAATTACCCAGTTAAAACAGGGCAGTACTGATGGACTCCTCTTCCAAACGCTGAGCTTTAGGATAATGCAGGATATAGCAGGTGGGGAGTCTGTAGAGTGTGGGTTTGGGCTGCGTGTGGAGGGGCCCTGGTGTGCTGCCTGGGCCCGGCAGGGTGTTATGCTCACTGCCTCTGCTCCCACCCCAGTGCCCAGTTCAGCTGTCTGAAGGAGCCAGGGTGCTGGAAGGAGCCAGGGTGCTGGAAGGAGCTGAGAAATGGACTCTAAAGCAGGGGATGGGGTGTACCCTGCCATGCCCAAGTGGGCTGGGACAGCCCAGGACCCAGGCACACACCGATCCCCAGGCAGCAGTGGCCGAAGGGGAACCAAATGCACCATGGGCAGAGTGAGGCAGAGCCTGGAGGAAATATCCAACAGTTTGTGACTGTTAGAAATAATGACCCTACTTGCTAATTTGTGAAACCTGTAGATACTCCGTCCTAATTACATTTCTTTTCCTTCTACCAGGTTTCTTAAATGCATATGTGAATTGTGGTTTTCTTGGAGTGTCGAATCCTGCCAGAGCAGGGCTCCAGCATATATAAAGCCCTGATGTTTTCCATTCCTCTCATTACGCAGACCAATTTCAATTAAGTTTAATTCTGTGATATTCTTGGATTCTAAAGTGCAATTTTCTGAAAGGCTGAAATCATGAAAGACAAAATTTCAAATAAAAAAATTTCTCTAATATCTAGAATAGCAAGTAAAGCTTGTTTTTTTTTCCTGCAAGAAACTGAGTTAGCTAATTTGGCTACTTAACCTGAATGCATTGAGTTAGAGAAGACTCTTGCCAGCCACACCACCAAACAGCGATGAAACATGCTCTTTGTAGCTTGAGAAAAAATAAGATTTGGCTTGCAGGAGGCCAGTATACTCACAGCTTGAAACGTGTGGCAAAATCGCAGCCCAATTTCCTTCAACACTCTGTGAAGGGCTGTAAGCTGCTGTACACTTTTGAAGAGAAGTCTATGATTGCACTTCCTGTCTTAATGCTATTTGGACAATATTAATGTCATTAATATTAATTAACATGCTAATGTCAGGGAGCCCTGTGCTTTGTCAGGTCAATTACAAATGAAATGAACTCATTATCAACACACATGAATGAACTGATTACAGGTGGCTCTGGTTTAAAATGAGAAATCTTTTGAAAGCATTGAAATTGAAAACACCAGAAAAAATCCAGTCTTGAGTAAAGAATGATTTTGTTTGGGTTTTTATTTCTGAGCGGAAGGGAAAAGCAGGAGTACTATGCTTGAATGTTGAGGTCAATAAACTATTTCCTTTTTTTGTTTGTTTTTTTAGGTATAAAGCCATAGTAAGGCCAATGGAGATCCAAGCATCCCATGCACTGATGAAGATTTGTGTGAGAGCTGCTATAATCTGGATTGTATCCATGTTGCTTGCCATCCCTGAAGCAGTGTTTTCAGATCTGCACCCTTTCCATGACAAAGGGACTAATAAAACCTTTATCAGCTGTGCTCCATACCCTCACTCAGATGGGCTGCATCCCAAAATTCACTCAATGGCATCATTTCTCATATTTTATATTATTCCCCTATCTGTTATTTCAGTATATTATTATTTTATTGCTAAGAATTTGATCCGGAGTGCATACAACATCCCTGTGGAAGGAAATGTGCATGTGAGGAAACAGGTAGAGATTTGACTTTCTTCAAAAATCCACATTCTCTATGAATCTGGGAGGAGAGAGAGAATACAGGGAAATTTATACTGTGACAGACGATGTCTGTAGGGCTGATTTTAATAGATTAGGTGGGGTAAAAGAATTAAAATGGTTGAAAGAAGCCATGATACAGGGCTAAACAGTTAAAGCATCTCCTCCCGTTTGTAAGTTCAGAGACTTTGGCAGAGTGGTTACCATGGCAAGCATAGCAGGAGACCCTTGCCAAAGCCTGGGAAGGTATTGACTAGGATGCAGGGAAAGAGGCAGAGCTGGATAAGTGTTTGCAGATTGAAGCAAAGGGGGTGATACAGGAGAAAATCAAAACTTCACAAAGTTGCTTTGTCGAGAGAGGACCTTGGCTAAAGCCTTGACTGTTTCTAACAGCCTATTTTATGTTGATGTATTCATCTTACTTGCCTACCTCTTCCTTTCAAATGAGGTGTACTTCAAGCAATTGTTCTCTCAATTGCACCCAGCTCAGTTGCATCCACCTCAGGCTGACCCAACACAATCATCTCATAGAGCCTTCGGGTGCTGTGCTGAAGCATTAGGGCTGCAAAGACTTTGGTTTCTGCCCATCAAATGATGTGAGATCCCTGAAATCCTTATCCTTTTTCCCTTCTGAATGTGCGTAAATCTTTTCCCCTGCAGGCCATTTCTCTGCTGATTCCATGGCTGTTTTGATTAGTGGCAATAAAGTGAGCAGTACAAGCAGCCCTTTCCCCCTTTGGTTTTGGGGAGAGAGCTCTAAAGAAAGCAAAAGGCCAGGCTGCACTCTAGCACCCTCGGTCCATCATTCCCGTCCTGCAGTGCCTTCAAGTGCTATACGTCTCCATCTGAGATAACTGGTATCGATTTCTTTATTGCGTTGCTTCCTTTCTTTATAGTGCAGATGTGGCCTCAATAGCCCTGTATCAAATTAAGAATACATTTTAAAAGAATATATGGTTTAGCCAAGGAGAGCCCTTTCTCAAAGGATTTAATTTTCAGCCTGCTCTCTGGAGACATTATCACCTGGTACATGTCAATCCTTCCTGAGCTTAATGGCTGATTTTTAGTCGGTGCCATTAAAGGGGCATGAAATAAAGTCAAAATGGGCTTGTCATGTCTCTCCTGCCTGCTTCCTGCTTGCAGCTGTCCTGAGAATAGATCAGCCTGTGTAAGATGCTCAGTTTCTGATTTACCTGTGCAGCTTGGAGGGGCAGTGAGGATGGGGAAGTGTCCTGGGAGCCTGGCTGGGTGCTCTGGCCGCACTGTTGCAGGAGCAAGGGCAGCAGGGCTGGGGCTAGGAGCAGTTGCAGGCCATTCACAACCTACTTAAATATGAGAAGTGGGATGCAGCTAATTCCCTAGCAGAGTCTGGGGAGCATTACTGGGATTACCACAGAGGAGAACATTAGGGAGCCCTAAAAGGTCAGCAGCGTTACACTTTCCAATCCTGCAAACTCTGGCCGCACAACCTCTCCCAGGGAACAGTGCATTTAGTAGGTTTTTCTGGGCAACTCTCTCTGTCCTCTCATTTTGGGCAACCTCCTTCATGGCTTTTGTGTTCATTAGGAAGACAGATGCATTTTTCAGTGGCTTTTTTATCTTAGTGTGCAGCACATGTGGACAAAAGACAAGGTATGGTTTATCTCAGCTTCCCTCAGTTGAGCAATACCTTTGGGTTGACTCCGAGCCTGTAGAAGTTAGTAAAACAAAAGTGTGTCTGGTCTGCATGAAGGTTATACTGTGTGCTAGCTGGCTTTGTGAAGCACCTTTCCCTGACAAAGCTCAGATTATGCTGAGAGGTGGTCACCCATCGATTCACCACCTGTAGCTCTCTCCTGGTGGCTCCAGTGCTTTCAGCTGAAGGGTCCAGCTCACTGCTGCCTCAGTGTTTCTCCAAGTACAGAATATCCTCTCTCTGTTTCTCCATCTCCTTCAGACTGAGTGCTGCACTTGGTTTCAAAGGGCTGTGAGCTGCTGACAGCACTTTTGTGTACATACACCACATGGCCCCGTGGCAGAATGTCCTGCCTCTGAGCTCTGTAAAATATTCCAGATTCCTACACGATAATTGATTATAGTAATAGTAATAATAATAATAATAAGGTAATATATTAAAATTACATATGATTGTATAAATTATGTGTGGATAACTAATGCAGATTGTCCACGCTTTTATTGCCAGAGCTGGGATTTTGTAAAGTGACAAGCCATTGGAATTTTACCTCCCAACAGGAAAGGAAAGATTACTTCCTATGTAATAAACTTTCAGAATTATTTGTTTACAAGGGAAGGGGGTTGAGGAGAGACAAGGAGAGTTCTTGAGTCTGTTCACCTGTAGTCCGGGTTTCCCTGCTCTGGACGTGCCGTATGTTAGCCTGAAAGCTGCAGCACTGGCAAAAATAGCCAGCCCCTGGTCTGAGCTAGGGATAGCAGCTAATCTGTGTTTCTCTTTCTTCTTCCAGATTGAGTCCCGTAAGCGCCTGGCCAGGACCGTGCTGGTCTTTGTGTGCCTCTTTGCCTTCTGCTGGCTGCCCACACACATCATCTATTTATACCGGTCCTACCACTACTCTGAGGTGGACACCTCAGTGCTGCATTTCATTGCCAGCATCTGCGCTCGGATCCTGGCCTTCACTAACTCTTGTGTCAACCCCTTTGCTCTCTACTTGCTCAGCAAGAGCTTTCGGAAGCAGTTCAACAACCAGCTGCTGTGCTGCAGAGCTCGCCTCCTCATCCGCTCCCACAGCATGGCCAGAAGCACCACACGAATGACCTCCCTCAAGAGCACCAACCCCTCCCTGGCCACCTTCAGCCTGATCAATGGCAACCACATCTGCCACGAAGGCTGTGTCTAAAGGGTGCAGTCAGGGACATGAAGTGCTGAGCACGCCTGCTGGACTTTGCTCCGTGGCAATGGGGAGCAGCGCACACACGCATGCACACGTGCAGGCAAGGAGGTGTGGCGTGCTCAGAGAACTCAGAGGAGCTTGAAGCATCCAGCATTTCACCCTGGACTGAGGCATCGCCGGAGCATCAGATCATGGAGCACTAGCCCACAGGATCTCCCTGGGAAGTGCTGCTGTGTTTTCAGTGAGAGCAAAATGAGCACCTTAAGATCAAATCTCTTTGGCTCTGCAGAATCTTCATCACTTCCTGCTCAATACCAAACTTATGCAGACTTACAGCAGTGATAAAGACCATATCAGGTGCACACAATTTCTCAGAACAGTTGCATCCATCATTTCATGGTGTAATGTATTTTGACATAGAAATAAATCCATTTAAATAATGTAGATACTTTTACAGAGGAGTTCACCGTAGGTCATTTACAGACTTTTCAAGTATTTATTAATATTCTGAGTACAGTATTAATTCATGGTCTAAAAGATATCAAGAGTTTACTGGGGCGTGTCAGTGGCCCCATCTGAAATGAGCAGTATCTTGCGCCACGTCAATGTGAAAGCAGTAATGTGAATAAATGTGAGCTGGAATATGTTTACAGCTTTCAACTGTGTGAGCTTTTGCCATGTTGTGGAGGAGACATCAGGGCAATTTCCAAGCATTACTGTTTTCTTCTTCCTGTCTTCAAAGGTGTGAAATAGTGAATAATCCATCATCTAAGTGGTACCACAAAATTTTTGTGGTGTTTGGCTAAGGGCAGGCAATAGCAGAAACTGAGATACAGCTATTTTTCTTGCAGTAGTGCTGTGTAAAACACTCGTTTTTCAGCAAAACCTATCAGCAATGCAAGGTCTGATCTCCAACCTACATTTTTTCCTACTGTCTTCACAGAAATCTGTGGAGACAGAGTGCAAAAACTGGCTAACAGATTGGAGAATCAGGCCTATCGTAATGTTCACCCCAGAACAATTCCTGTGCCAGGTACCATCTACTCTGGAAACAGGAGCGCAGTGTCCTGCAGATAACAAACTCGTGAAGCGCCTGGGCTATAAGACATGCAATGAAGCTGCACACCCGATAAATAAAACTGCTGCCAAATGAGGCCATAAACCAATCACTGTAGCAGACTATTGGGTTTTTAATGGACCTTATCCTCTTCGGTGATGATCCTTTTCATTACCACATCAAAAGATAAATGAAAGCTGGTAAAACTTTGTCCTGGGTTTGTTCTGTGTTTGTAGAAAAAGTCATGTGTGCAGTGTAAAAGCACTCAGCCCTGCATCTGCAGCTGCTTTGGGATTATAGTGGGAGCTGGTGCCTCCAAGGACTCAAACAGGCTCTGATGCGAAAGGCAGAGCTCTGAAAACTTTGCCCGATTTTTCCTTCTGTCCTCCGGATGAGACTGGACATGCAGGTACATGATCTCAGGATGGGGCCACACCACTGTGCTGATGTGCTGCTAAGGGCAGCACTGTCCTGTTCCCCACCAGCCCTGGGCACTGCCGTCTGTGTCACCCCATCCTGCAGTCTTAAGTGCCCCCACATCCCAGTCAGCCTGAAAACTAATGGGATAGGGTTATTTTATAGATGAGTCAATTCCCTTGCTTGGCTGACTGTGTCACTATGATGTTAATTTCAATTTACTGAGCTATCTAAGGTCCTCATTTATTAAAATTTTCAGTGCTTTCCCCAATCTTTGCTATGAAGCCACATACAGTACCAGAAGCTCAGTCTGCAACCATTTCAGAGAGTTTGGTTGAGTTTTGAGCTGTTTGTGACATTTCAAAGTGAGAAAAATTTATCTGGCCTAAGGTATTTTTATTAAATATTTTCTTTAGCCTTGTAAGAATTTAATCAAAGGTAAGCAGGAATTACATACTTCAACAGCAACCACACCAGGTGTGCTACACGATGTGTCCTCCTGTTTGGTAACAAACAAGAGATTACTGTTGTTCTACAAGCGACTTCAAAATTTTCTGCATTTTTTTTTTTCTGAGCGAAGGGGCTAAAATCATAAATCATGAATCATAACAATGAGAAAATCATAAATATGGGGAGAAGAATAGTGTTATGACTCCCTTAGGGCTAAGCTGAATCAATTACCCTGCCTCTCTGAGAAAGGTGCTGTTTTGAACACAGGAGAGTTATGAAGATTTAGCGCTGTAGATTTAAATAAGTGCTATTGATTTTATCCTTTTCTTCCAAACAGAGGTAGTGACTCCTCCAAGAACAGGAAAGGTGGTTATGGCTCTGGTCTGGAAAGTGCTTTCCAGAAAGGCAGCTGCAGGTTGTTTACTTGTGTCACAGCCTCACTCCTACCTAAGTTGCTCAGTATTATTTAGTGGTGGACTTGGCACTGCTGGTTGAACTCAATGACCTTAGAGGTCTTTCCAACCTTAATGATTCTGTGATTCTATGATTTCTTTTAACTTTTTTTTTGCATCTGATAGGCATAAATTTAGGAGGAGCTGCATGCAAAATGCAATCCTTTCATCAGAATCTAAGATACATGCAAGTTATTTTAATATTTAGAAAATTAGATCTAGTCTTTCAAATGAGATGTTAATTTTCATTAACATTCTTCATTCTATTCAGATCCCTGGCTCCCTGTTCAATATCTTTAAGACAATTAGGTGGGTCTAAATTAGGTAGCACATTATTAGGACAACTAGGTGGGTGAAAAAACAATGCATTGAAAAATGTTCCTTGCAAGAAGTATTTTGAAATGTATTTCACAAACTTACACTCATATTTTAATACCTTTGAAAGAGCAAACCTGAGGTTGGACTTGTTTCTATTTCATCCTCATAGTTATTAAATAAATTCAATTAATTTAATGAAATAAATTCAATTCAGCAGTTGAGGTCAGGGAAGGAAGGAAGATTCAAGAAAGTTTTCTGAAATATCCCAGCATGTAACTGAAGTATTTGTAGCTGCAGTTTTGTGTGTGTTTCTCACTCCTTGTCTCATTACCTTGCTTTCAAAAAACACGATGTACTTTACACTGCTGCAGCAGCCTGATCCCTTATCTAGAGCTCTCGCAGTGTTTGCTGGCACAGCTGCTGTGCTGATTCTTTCAACCTGGCGCATTGTCTGCAGCGTTTCGTTTGTTTGGTGAATTTTCAAAGTGCCGAAGATAAAACCTGTGCCCAAGATATAACCCAAGAAAACCTGTGCCCAAGATAAAATCCTGGCAGGCAACTCCAGCACTGTGCACTCAGGTACTGCCCAGTCCTGGGAGGCTTTGCAGTCCCTGGCTGTAACCCTGGGGTGGCTCTGCACCCCCTTTTCAGCTCTGCTCTCTGCATCACCACTGGAAGCAATGCAGTAGTGACTCAGACCAGGTTGTTTAAGGAATGCTCTGTTTCAGTGTCCCTGAAATGCCTGGCTCCTGGGAGGCTGAGGAATTTTTCTGCTGGGTCCACACAGACACTAAAAGTGGAAAGGTGAAACTCGCCTTGAACCAGGCAGCCCTTTGGGTTCAGTCTGCCCCGTCCTGTGTGACACGTGGCAGTTGTGTCATTTCAACTATCTGCAGGGTGGGGGTGTGGGCAGAATGCCCCCTGGGTGGGAATGTGTGCGTTACACAGCGGGGCAGTATTGCTGTTCCCCACAGTGCAGCTGTGCTTTCACCCTGGGTCACAGGTGCTACCGGGCAGAGTTATTAAAAGTACGTAGCTGCCATTTGCTGAATTGGTGTGAATTCAAAACTAATGTTAAACAGGGATAAAGCCAGTATCTGAAGGGGGGCTACAGGGAAGCTGGAGAGGCACCCTGCATCGGAAACTGTAGTGACAGGACAAGGAGTAATGGGTTCGGACTGAAAGAGGGGAAATTTAGGTTAGATATACAGAAGAAATTCTTTACTGTAAGAGTGGTGAGGCACTGGAAGAGGTTGCCCAGAGAAGTTGTGCATACCCCATCCCTGGAAGTGTTCAAGGCCAGGCTGGATGGGGCTTTGAACAACTTGGTGTAGTGGAAGGTGTCCCTGCCCATGGGAGGGGGGTTGGAACTAGATTATCCTTATGGTTCCTTCCAAACTAAACCATTTTATGATTCTATATTGAGTTATGTTCATGCTTATATTGAGTTATGTCCATGCTTTCCCAGGAGAAATGAAATAGGATAAAACATTGTTCTTCATTAGGAATTTAAATTTTTCTGAGATTCCTGAATTCTCTTCGCTCCCACTGAACCTCATGGGAGATGAAGATGCCAAGTAAATCACAGCTTTCAGCTGTTCTTGCTTTAGTTTAGGATTATTAGGTGCAATTTCACTCTAAAACTCTTTATTCTAGGTTTGCAAAAACACCACAAAGGATCAAAAAGCATAGAAACTTTCTAATACTGACACCGGGTAAACAATTCAGATTTCTCACCTCTGTCTACAAGGGGCATTTTTGTTGCAGTATTTCCAAATATTGCTTTTTAGAAAATGCTTAAATATGAAAAATCAAAGGTGTGTGATTCTGCTGCATGGCAAAAATAGGTGCAAGCAAGAAAAAATATCAGATGGTGGAAAGGAAGAGTTTTAAACACAAATATTTCTTTATGAAAATATTTGTTGAACTCAAATAGTTGTTTCTAAAAATCCACCAAATAATATATAAGGTTTTTCTTTGTTTTAAACAAACGAACAAAAATTCATAGTACCTCTATTCACCTAACAAGAAAACAGGAAACCTGTTACTGATATGTGTAATCCTGACTCTCCCAATTAGCCTGAGTTATGTGGAATGAATGTTATAGTTAAAACCCAGAAAGATTACACTTCTATGCATGGTTTGGCAGAACTAATATACCTTCTTCCTCATATTTCTGACAAAATACATTTTTTTACAGCAGAAAACCATCTGTGTGTATTCAGTTGGGAAAAAACTCTGTCTTTCAGCCTTCTTTAAAGGCAAGAAGCTCAGTACTGCTTATCTGAGCAGTGAGCAATCCCCTGAATGTTAACTGCTCATTGTTAGTGCTGGGCCATGATAACAGGGTAGCTTATCCTCTCCATCCTGGGAAACCACAGCAGGTGATGGGCCTCTATCATTCACCATAAATCATTAGAGATTGCTGATATTGCCCTTTCCAAGAGGAAGGCAGCAGCAGTTCAAGGATGCAAGGAAATATTTAGATGGCTTTGTTCAAACCTGAGAGTTTTCTCCACCTTAATGAAATATTTGTGCCACCCTCACTTCATTCTAAGTTTTGTTTTTAATTTTTAGGACACCGTTTTCTATGTGGTACTGTATTTTAACATTCATGGAAGATAGCTGACTTTAGCTGATTTGGGTCTTTTGTAAATTGGTATTTATTTAGGAACAAAATATTGTTGGGCTGTAAAGTGTATTTTAGCTTGGGTAGCCACAGACCCCCCACCCAAGCAAGCTCAGCCAGCCTGCAGAGGGGCTCAGCAGATGAGCTGGACAAGCTGCAGCCCTCCCTGACACAGGGTGTTTCTTGCAGGGGCTGTACATCTCCCATGCACCACCGCAGCCAGACCCTCCCCAGAGCTGGGAGCCCTGGGCCAGCCCTGTGCTCACACACCCCTTCTGGTCAGACCGCCTTGCCCCTGACCCCCTCTCTCCTCCCAGAGGAGCTGGCAGGGTTCCACCCCTGCCATCCTGCCTGCAGCTGGGGCTGCAAGCAGCTGGACAGCCTCCTGCTGGACCCCTGGAAGAAGAGGCACTACACAACTCCAAATCATGCTGCAGGCACCCCAGGTGCTGTTTGCCTTGACCCAGGCTACACATCTCCTATAACTTACTTCTCCATTGTAACAGCCTCCCTAGGAAGCCTGAAGTTTAATTGTACAGGCCACCTGGAAAGGCTCGGCACTTTGAAACTGGTGGAGTTTCATGAGGATTCACACTTAAGCCATGAGTCCTCACAAAGGTCGGGCAGCTTTGCAGGTCATGCCACAAAAGGGATGAAAGAGTTCCCTTTGGAAAGAGTCCCCCCTTGGAAAGTCTGTCACTGCTGTCCAGGTGGATGAATATATGTCTACCTTGCCCCTCATAATAACTGAGCACAGCAATTGTAAAATCTTTAAAGAATAGAGACTGAATAACATTCTGCTTAATGCTAAGATTATCAATGAAACTACGTCTCATTTTATATTAAAATCACATCTAAAACTCATTATATAAGTGCCTAATTGCTTGTTTATGGAAATAGCTACTTCAAATGGTTTCTGTGATTAGCTTGATTGTTTTACTGTAAGTGGATATGAATTAAAGAGAATCAATCCTAGAATTCTTTTGAAATAAAAGATTGACTCTATCTTAATGTAAATTAATTACACTTAATGGCAAAATGCCTGCCTTATGCTGAACATCTCTTTGCAAGTGCTACTCTGTGTTTTCAAGGCAAGTCAGGTCCACCCAGTATGTTGCTTTGAAGTGAGTGGGTCTGGGCTTCGTGTCAGCACTTGCAGCTGCAGAGTCAGATGGTGCATTACCCACACCAGCATCTCCCTGCAGCTGGGTTCCAGTGGCCATGGATTTGACACCAGGCTCTGCACTGAGACAGAGAAGGAAGATTATAACACCTGTCCATTGAACAAGTTTTCTTTCCTAAACATTTCAAAGGGTTCAAGGAATTAAAAAAATTAAAAAAAAAAAAAGAAAAGAGTGATGTTTCTATCTGTGTTTTATGATTGGCCTAAACCCAAGTCAAAGCAGATAGGAATGGGCGGCCCACTGGCCCTGGAGGCCAGCAATGAAGTTGAGCATAGTCCCAAAGGTGTGGGATGCCACTCTCCTACCTTTAGCCCTGATAAAAGCAGGCACCCAGCCTTGCTGAGCTGCCAACTTGTCCTCACCAGCCCCTGGAGATGGACAGGCACATCCAGCTCACATCATACCCCCTTTTATGGACACCTCCCTCTGCATGAGACGCAGAGCCCCTTCTCCCTGCACCCAGACCAACACTAGGNACCCAAAAGCCGGAAAGAAGAGAGATTTCCCAGACTCCCACCTGGTTTAAATATGTGAATTTTGAGAAGCGCTATTGGTCTATACAACTGTCCATCAACCCAGGGTCAAACCATCACACCAGCACAGGTTAGGTGCCTAACTTTTAAATGGCTGATGTCTGTCCAGCCAAGTTCCACCACGCTTACCTGAATCTCTGCCCAGGGCCCTTGTCTGTCCAGCCCTGTCTCCCTGCTGGCCAGCACAGGCATGCACCTGATGCCCCATTCTTCTATTCTTATCAGCTGCCGCCCTGTCACCACCATCTCATGTCACCTTAGGCAGGCTCTTAGGATGGTTTAACAAGGTGAAGGGGTCTTTTACTCCCCGTAAGTCACCTTAATGCGGCGCATAGGGGACCTCTTCAGATGGTGGTTCAGGTCTCTGCTCATTTGTCTCTCTGGGGTTGTCAAACTCCCCACTGGCATGATAAGGGAACTTGGCTGTGAAAACACTCCCAATGGCCACAGGTACCCTGTGGGATGACTTTAGACAGCTTGCTCAAGCTCTGTTAGAGCTTAAGTCTAACTTATGGCCTGTCTCCCCTGGGCCATGTGGTTACTCCTATAGCAGACTGAATAGGGAAGAAAAGTCAGAATAAAATGTCTTATTGCCATAGATTCATTCAGAAGTAGGTAATAGCAAATCCAGAAAATTATCAAGCTGATCTCATGCCTACAGTACACTTTTGCTATCTATGCCAGAGGCTGAAGTTAAAGAGCAAGAGCAATGGTGCTTGGTCTAATACACACTCATATGTGCCGTGAAATGGGCCAATATGTAGGAAAACCATAATTTATTGGTGACAAAAAGGAAACGGGAAAATTGGTTGTGTTGCTGCCTGTAAGTGTTTCATTCCAGGGAGGAGGAAAGCTGTGTAGTACCAGCTGAGGGACAGAGTCTAGGTTGGAAAACATTCTAACTTTACGCCCTCACTCAGCAGTTAGCAGTCTCCAGGCAGAACTCACCTCATTCCAAGAAGAAGAGCCCTTTGAGAGAGCAGTGAGCACTGAACCCCAGGAGGGCATTTCAAGTTCAGTTGTTTGTTCCTAGAGGAAAAATCATTGAGCACTTCTAATCATTCTGAATGTGCATTCAGGACCAGCTGCTGGCAATCTAGAACAAGCCAGGCATCAATTCGGGAAGGGTGGCAATCCATTACCATGACAGGCACTTAAAAAATATCTTAAAGAGACCACACAGTATTTGCTTTTATAAAAATGGTAACAGGAAGATGAGAAGCGGTTCCATACCACAGACTGGCTTTATTAGCAGTGCGCTCTGAGGGCAGGTGAAGACACAACCCACTTCATTTCAGTTTCCAAGTGCATGTGTGCAAAAGCTTAATTACAAACTACAAGACTGTACATATTTCATACTGTGTGTGTAAATTTGATATCTCCTATGAATATTACTTATTGCTTTGTAAAGTAATGTATGTATGCATTCAGCCATCTGTATAGAATGTAAATATCTTGAATTGCTGTGCACAGAGGCAGTTTATTTTATCTGAAACATGCTTTGCTTTCCTTTTCCAGAGGCTGTATAATGTGCTATGAAAAACAGTGAAAAATAATTTCCCTATTAAATGAAAATTTGCATTAATGTCAGTGTCTCAGCTCTCTTAAAATAGAATTTAGAAGAAAAAAGTCAGAAAGTGAAAATGTGTTGCAATTTGGATTTTTTTTTCCTGTGACTTTGATGTATGGTCTAATTTTATACACTATGCTTTTAAAATTGCTCATGAATGGCCTCTACAGAAATATGGACTCAACTGAAGACTCTGTTAAACATGGATATTGAATTGCAGAAAACTTAAAGCTAATAAAGCACGACAGACAAAATAGGTGACATCTGTTGCTTTTCAGTTACAAAAAACCCCACAACTTTCATAAGCATTTTTATCCATTTGCTTTCGTGTCAATTTTCAAGCGTTAGGAAGGGTTATCTTCCAGTGACCTAATAGACAACACCAGAGGCTCTGCCACCAAAAATCCCATTGAGAATCCTCATCCCAGGTCCAGTTTTCTCCCATGGGCAACACTGGACTGGCAACAGGCGTGCAATCCCAAAGGACTTGGCAGAGGTTTTTTGAAATGTGTACTACTCCCATTTCTGCCGCCACTGACCTGCAGCAGTGGTGGAGATGTGGATGCAATACCAGGGGGCTGCGAAGGGAGCAGGGGAGAGAGGAGGCCACAGACAGAGCAATGAAAAGCTGCAGTCAGCATTGCCTGCAGAAACAAAAGGCTCAGAGCAATTGTGTTAGAATAATTGAATACATCTAACAGGTATTGGCTGTGAAACTCAGCTGCGTAAGTTTGATTAATTAATGGAAAAATACAGAGGCATGTTATGAAAGCTCTCCTGTGATATGTTGGCATCGGTGGGCTTTGTGTCTGGCTCCCTGGAAAGAAACTATGAGTGACCTTTGCTTCAGCATCCATACCACTTGGGGCATTTGTTACACAAGAGTTTGGGCCCTCTAAGAAACAATTGCAGCTCACAGCTTGAAGGAGATGTTGCTTTTGTGGAGAGTTATTGCACTTGAGGTCATCAATCCAATCCACCAAGTCTTTGGATCTTTTCCATCCTCATTACAAACACTGTGAGCTGGATGCAGACATTAGGAGTGTAGGAGTGCTGCAGGAGGCAGAATGTCACACTCACTTTGATTTCTTCTGCTTGGCATTGCTTGATTCAGGTTTATAATGCAGCTCACACTTTGTTCCATGTTTGACTTACTATTAATAATATTATTTAAAGCTTAAACAGTATAGACAACTGACAAAAGACTGTTTATTGGAAAGGTTCTCTTTACATGTTTATGCTATCCCCCATTTGAAACTTCAATTTCTTTTTCTATGCTGTTGGCTACTGTTCTGTTACATATTATCATACGAAACTGCTTCTTATATTGCATTTTCTTGCAAGTGATCTGTGTACTATAATATTAAACACCATGAAATAATCAGAATGCTGCATTTGAGTAGGTATTTTTCACAGAGTACAAATATCAAAACTCAGACCTTTCACTGTGCGTTTAGCATGAAAAGGTATGGAGTACAGTAATATCCCATTAGTTTAGGTTTTTTTTACATAGCACTTTCCACAAGTTGAAAAATCCCTGATACTCATTGGAAAATCTGAGAGAGGTGTTCCAAGACATCTTATAGCACTGCACAAAATGAAGAGCCCAGAGACTGCAAATTCTACAAGTCTGCAGTCTGGTTTCTTTCCGCTCAGGCAGACAAGGCCAGCACGAGTTGTGCTCGCACATCAACAATCTCATGACTTGAACACACAAAGGAGTAAAGAAATCCTCTGGGCAACCTGTTCCAGCGTCTCACCACCCTCACAGTAAAGAAGAATTTCTTCCTAACATCTAATTTAAACCTGTGCTCTTTCACTGTGAAGCCATTCCCCCTTGTCTAGCACTACAGACCATTGTAAAAAGTCCTTCTCCAGCTCTCTTTTCAGCTCCTCTAGGTACTGGAAGGCTGACAGCAGGTCACCCCAGAGCTTTCTCTTCTCCAGAAACAGCGCCAACTCTCCCAGGCTGTCCTTACAGGATAGGTGCTCCAGCCCTTTTATCGGTCTGTAGCCCTCCTCTGGACTCATTCCAACAGGTCCATGTCCTTCTCATGCTGGGTCCCCAGAGCTGGAGGCAGAACTCCAGGTGTGGTCTCATGCGAGCAGAGCAGAGGGAATGAATCCCTTCCCTCGACATCACTTCTGATGCAGCTGAGGACACAGTTGGCTTCCTGGGCTGCGAGCACACATTGCTGGGTCATGTCCAGCTCCTAGTCTACCAACATCTACAATTCTTAGAACAGCTTTGTCATATAATACACAAAATGACAGAAAGAATCACCTTGTGCTGCCTGACATGACTTTCAGATAGTAGAAATGTTCTGGAGCAGAGCTGTGGTTCTCTTTGTTTCTGCAGAATCTTGTCCAATGTTGACATAAATTTCCAGTTTACATTGTATTTCTGTTTGCATGGGAGATCTTGGGAACTTGCTACTGGAAAAATACATTTCTTTGCTGTTTCATACCTGAGACTTAGGGATTTATTAAGATATTCATTAAGAAAATATGTCAAGTCTATTAGTAGGTTTTATTAAGTATTTTTGGGTTTATTAACTTTACTGGGTTTTATTAAGTTTTCTGCCACTGGCTTAAAGGACACCCTTACCAGGCAATGAAGTTAATGAAGTTTCTATTTCCATATTGTACTTATATTAGGAAGATTATCTGCACCCTCATTCAGAGCTGGTCAAATGTAAATAAGGATATCTTTACTGGGAGCTACTTAGGGTCCCTCAGACTACTTAATTCAGTTTAATTAATATGATTGAGAACTGATTCTTATGCTTTCTTGTGTAACCTCAACTTCTTGCTAGTCCTCCTGGAACAGAGATTATTGGCCTTTGATTAAGGTAGATTATTATTTTCTTTATTATAATGTTTAATTTATTTGTAGTAACGGTACTTGAATATGTTAAGCTTCAGGAGACACTCCAGTAAACTTGTGAGCGCAGTTTCCATGTAAGAAGGGAACAGATCTGATAAGTCACTATACATTCAAACAAACACAGCAGATCTTAGAACAGGCTCTAAAATTCAAATTAAGGTGGAGGATCTACAAACACATTCTCTTGCACTGAAATAAAAATAAAGCATGTGGTGTTGGGGGAAACAAATGTTTGCTGATAGAAAAATGGGCTCTCCCTGCTGCCTTGCCAGCCAGGATAATTTTCTGCAATGACACTCTCCAAACTCTGCCAAGCACACAGATCTTTTCCAGGAAGAAGAGGTGCAGGAAGGACCAAATGAAACACCACTACAGCTGAGTTGCGGTGTGTCATCAGCTGAGAAACTTGAACTGAAACATTTCCAATGTTGGGGATGTTAGAGAAAATGTTACCTGCAGCACTGGCTTCTTTGCAGACTTTTTCGAGATGCCGTGTGAAAATTAGGCTTCGAAGAAAAAAGTGAGCATGGATGGGGTGAGTCCTCTCAAGCAATGCAAGATGTTTTTTCAATCAAATGAGGCCAAGTTACTGTGCCTGGTGAAAAGAGCAGAGAGACAACTGAAAAAAAAAGTGATGGAGATATCTAAGAGAAAGACTGAAGTTTGAAAAAGTGACTGGCCATAAAGGCTAGCATTAATTTCAGTGAAGAAAACAGGGTTACCCTACTCTTTTTGAAGATCAAAACATCAAGACACTTCTCCAAACACTGCAGACTCTGCTATTACCTCTAACATGGGCACTGCAGAGAGCTAGAGGCTTACCTAGATTTGGCTGAACCCTGTTCATTGAAAAGAGGCAATGACACTGATTTCACTCGTGCGAAACATTTAAACCCTTTTTATTACATTATTTGAAAGAGTATACTTGTTATGCTAACTTTTTCTAAGAGCACAAGATCAGGTTGCCATCTGAACATAGGTGTTGGCAGCATATGGAAGATGTCAAGGTGGGTGTAATCATAATTTCCAAAAAAAGCAAAAGCACATGGGTACAGATGAACTAATGACAATTTGTTTTTAGATTTTGCTTTGCACTGCAGTGAATTTTATAATTAAACTAAATGCAGTATAGACAAGGTGCAAACACCAGAAAAATCTGATCTGTGCTTTCATAGGCAGCATTGTCATAAGAGCTACATCTCCACAGATATCAGGGACACAAAAAGATAACATTAATTTTCATGCTTCTAAATGATGAGTTGTAGGAAATCTTGACAGCTCCTTTATAAAGTAGTCTTTTTGATTAATAATTTATCAGTGTTGTCAGTCAGTTTAAACTATAATCCCAATGACAAGTTCATCTCCTCCCTGTGTGCTACAATGATTGTGAGCTGGACACATGACAGAACGCAGAACACTCCTACCTTGCATTGGGGATGGATGGTCCATCAGCTTCAAAGAGGCTGTGAGAACCTGTTAGACTCTTCTTACAGAAAGATACAGGGAGTTAGGTGTTGCTTTGGGTTGACTATAGCCTTCTTCACCTTCCAAAGTAGAGAAACATGGGTCTGTCTTGAATACTGAAGAGAAGCATGTGAGTGTGTGCCTTTTCCTGCCTGTATATGAATGGTCCTTGCCTACTGATGGCTGTTCTTGTGTTTGTCTGGTATGGAAGTGTAGGTTTAGAGATGCTTTTAGAAAAGGTTCTCAATTTTTAATTTTGATTTTTTATTTTTTATTTAATTTTTGTTTCTTTAATATTAAATTGTTAATTTTAAATTGTTAATTTAATTTTAATTTTATTTTTGTTGTTTTAGCTATGTATCAGATGTCATTCATGTGATGAGTGTTTGTTAATGGTAAATTCTCACCTTAAAGGGAATATTCTTAGCCACAGGTATTGGTTTCAGACTGTCCTGAGTCATCCTGAGGCAGCTTTCATTTGAAGTGGCAAATTCCCCCTGAAGTCCTTTCTAATCCGTTGAAAAGATGCTACCAGGGCTGAAGAGTCAGATCACAGGTTCACACTTGTTTTCAACATTGCTTTGGTGAACTCATGTCCCTGATAGTGTTTATGGGGCAGGGGAGCAGCACTCAGGCTTGATGGGGTACAGTTCTATCAGCTGCTCAGGCTTGTTGCACCTCTGAATCTCCCTTTTCCGGTGTCTAATTCCAGCACTGTATTATGCACAAAGCTGGGACCTTTGGGACACTTCCATGTAACTGTGGCGATTGTTTTGTCTCACAGTGCATCCAGTCTGCCTACAGCTGATGGTGGCATACCTGCCTTTAGGCAGCCTGAGGTAAGTGCAGATCCTAGCTGGTACTAGCACATTCCAGAATCTTCCAAAGGAAGCTCCAAGACTTGATTCTGTCAGTACCTAGGGGGATGCCTTTCCGTGGGAAGCTGCAAATGCAGCAGCAGTCAGGTGTGGACATCATGACACCAGCCTTGGTACAAGCTCTTTGCCCAAGTGACCTGGCTCTACTGCATCAGAGCACTGCAAACTTACGCTCCAGGTTGCCTTCCATAACTTGCTTGCATGGCAGTTTTTGTAAGCCAGACAGGAAAAACTAGCTGAGCTGAGAGATTCAAGGACATCTTCCAGTGGGGACATACTTGTATTTGAGATTTATAGTGCCCTGCATAAAATCATGACTTACTGCTTATGCCATGGAAATTTCAATTCCCGTGGTAATCCAATCTTCCTCAAACCTAGTTAAGAGATGCCTTATTATAGCTCTTGAAGTAGATCACAAAGCCTGAAATTCCCATTAGATTAATTAACGTTTCGAAGGCACGCTCCTAAGACACTTTGTGAGAGCCCAGGATGAAAAATAAATTTCACCATGACACCCACTCTGGTACCGCCTTCCAAAATGCCCAAACCTTTCAGGGTAGCTCATCACTCATGTGCCGCAAGTGAAATGTTTATTAGATGCTCTGCATCTGTCCTTCCTGTCTTTGCAGAATGTTTTCTTGAATCTCTCTAGACACAAATTCTATTACTATTTTCAAATTGTCTTTCAGAACTTGTTAATCTTCTGTATTCTTCAATAGTTATGCAAGTCTCTCTGCATTCCTGAAAGATTATTTTAATGTCATAGATATCAGAATTTCTTTTTAAATATAATTTTTAATCTGTACTTTATTATAATTCTTGTTATCAGCAGGAAATTAGGATAGCATCCAGGCAATTTGCAGAAAACTAGGACATGAGAAAACAGCAGTGAGCAAGAAGACTTCATATAAGTCTATAATTGCAGGATAAATATCTTGGGAATTTATTGCTTGTTATCTTGATTATTTGCCATATTGATATCTCTGGAGCTGCTGGAAAGAAGTGAGAGGAAAATCTGTTTTGCTCTGGTTTTGTCTGCCAGAATGTCTGGTTTTGGCTGGAATAGAGTTAATGTAGTTCATAGCAGCTGGCATGATGTTATGTTTTGGATTTTTGCTGAAAACAGTGGTGATAAGACATGGATGTTTAAAATCATAGAAGATCCAGCTGGTGGGGTGTCCAGTGTCCTGGGATGTGGGCATCCATGCTTGACAGGGATAACTTTTTACAGATAAGTTTTCCCCACCCTAAAGCTAAGCTTCTCTCTTTCTGTGCAATATAATTATCACACACAATTTGTTCTTCTGGACCTTGCTGGAAATGGGTCAGAGGGCTTCAGGGATCTTTTATAGTCTTTCCTGGAGATGGCAGAACACATGCCTGCCCATGGGAATTGGCTGCATGGGGCTGAGCTGCCAGCTGGGGGTAAACCAGGACACAAATCTCGTCTTTCAGAGTGACCTGCACCAGATGGAAGGGTAGACCCAACTTCCCACTCTTGTGATATGCTGTCAAGCCACAAATACATAAGATTTTTTCCCCCTAGTGGATGTTTCTGTTTGTGAAATTAGAGGCGATGAAGCACAGCTGCATTTCTTCTGGCTGTGCCAGCTGAAGTAGAACAGATGATTTAAAAGGTTCTCTAGTGTTCTCTTTACTTCAGAGGAGCAATTCCCACCCTGACCCCCCACCAACCCTCCCCCAAAAGCTAAAAGAAGGGATAAAAATTATTCTTTGCTTTTTATATTTTGGACTACATCCCTCTGGACAGCCTATCAAATGTCCAACATTACCCCCCTCTCTCTAGGAAAGGTTTCCCAGCTAAAAGCCATCCAGTTTGCAAGGTATGGCACCAACTTCTGTAGCTTGCACACCCCCTTCATGCTCTGCTCCAGCTCTCTCTGGGGTCAGCTGCCCTCATAGTCCCCTTCAAAGAGCATTGGTTGTGACAGTTGTATCTGAAGAGTTTTGCAGCTAATAAAAAAATAGCCCTGGCTTTTAGTGACCTGTAGTTCATGCCCTGATTCCATTAAAGGGCTGGTAATAAGTTTTTCTTCCTGACATGGTGATGAGAAGTGACTGGTATTTCAGAGCTAAGTCAGCCTTTCACAAAAATTTCGTTACTCAGTTTCACCAGGTCAAAAGGCTTAGGAAACGAGACACTTAAAGAGCTGTGACAGAAGGAGCGGTGAATGACCAGGAAATGAAAAGGGCTTGTTGCCTGCAGCAGTTCCCGCTGCATTGACTCAGGAGGAGCTGTCTGAGAAGGGACTCTCATTGTTCTGGCGTCTCCATTACCAGGGAGAGGAATGAATTCTTCACTGCAGCACCTCACCCAGGAAACACAGCTGGAGCCCATGGGTCAGGTTGTCAATGGGAGCAGAGTATGTCACACTGCCGTTTCAGCATGTACCCACTGCTCTTCCTCCTTGCTGTCCTGGGAACTCATTCCTTCTCTCTTCTGCATTTGTACTTACAAGGAAAAACTGTGGTCTGCATGTATTGAGTATTTGATGATCTATGTGTGAGTTGTACCACCATCATACATACTTTACTGGAAATATAAATAATACTCTGTTCTCCTGTGTACTTTTAAAAGATAGATAATTTCTCCATGTAACATTTTGGTTGTCTGATAATTCCAGCTGTTTATATATTACCTCTGAGCCAATTAAATTATGACAGATGTAAAGGGAATATAGAGAATGGAGACAGTCTCTGTTGTTGAATTCAGGGGAGAGAAGGGAAGAGAGCAAATCTGACAACACAGGACCATGTAGTCTAATGTAAAGAGCTGTAAATTATGGAGAGCTAGAAATGAATTATGCTGAGTACTCAGGAGACTGGAATGGGGAAGTGTCAAGGGGTAAAGTCCTACTAAAGCAGTTTGCTGCTGCAAATAATGGTTTGGCTTAGTGGATTTGAGAGTGGTAATTGAACCTTCCTCACTTATGTTTTGCCTGTGTAGCACTTACCCCATTCTCTCTATTTAGGCAAAACCAACAAATACACTATTTTAGCTGCTTGTATATTTTGGTACTACAAGATAGGACCCACAAGTTTCAATCAACACAGTGTTGCTGGGCCAGTCCCACACATCTGCAGTGGGGCAAGAATTATCATGTTACAAGAGTCACGTTAACCATCATGATTAAAGATTTTCAACTGCACTTCTCTGTTCCAGTGACTGGACCAACTGAGAAGTTTAGAAAACAGGACAAACTTCAGAAAGATGCATGAGGGGGTCTGAGTAGCTTCTCTGTCACAGGTATGAGCCAGTGCTGTCTCAGGTAGCTAATTACAGAGATTTTGCCAGACCCCTTTCTGAATTGCTCTTTTCCATATCCAGCCATAAGTCTTCCTTGTGATTTAGTCCTTGCATAGCTTCACTCAGTGAAGGGCTTCTGTTTGATCTGCTCTTCATCCTGCTCCACTTCGCAATGCCATCTCAGTCATCTTCTGGAAAAGAGGGAGATGTCTGTGTGCTGAAGGCTTTTCTCACCACACCAAACATGAGGAACACCAGTCCCCACACCAAATCTCTGTGGGAGCTTCATTCTGACTCTGGTTTGTCAGGGAAGAGGGATTCATCCACTATGAATACCTTCAGCAGTATCTTATCCCAAAGAAACACCACACATTAACTTAGCTGTGTTCCTCTGTCTTTTCCGTCCATTCACTCAGCCTGATGTCTTCCCTTCAGGATCTGAGCCCAACTATATCTGCTCTGGGGAAAGGGATGCATGCGCCATCTTCCCTGAGCATTGCAAGGGCAAAATACGAAGATTTTGGTGGGCAAATAGATAAAGCAAATTCCCAAAGTTTCCCAAAGGGATTTAGGCAAAGCAAAGGCTTGATGTAGTGCAATGTCCATGGCAGAGCTCCACCAGAAGCAAGTGGACCTTGGAAATCATGCAGTGATCCTCATTTTCTCCAGAGGCTTCCATTCCCCCTGTATGGAGGAGGGAGCAACCCACTGTGGCATCCTGGTTGCCCCTCTGTGTGTTCAGGCATCATCTTTTCCTGCACCATCTTTTTTCCTGCACCATCTAAGGGAGGGGGGAAAGCCATGCAGGCAAGTATCTTTATAAAGGTACAGTCATTCCTGATCTGTAAATACCACAAAACAAGAAGAAGAGAGAGGAGTAACAAAAACATGAATATCATGCTCCCTCAGTTTCCCCAAGGAAAGTGAGAAATTAATGCTCTTGTGTTTAAGTACTCCCACTGAGAGCATCCTCTTCTCTGTGCAAGGAGGATTTCAGAGGCCTAATGATGCATGTCACTTCCTGATGCTGCAACTGAGACTGTATCCTGCCATGGCACCATGCCTGGGAAAAAGTGTAATTGTTGAAGCCTGGCCTCAAATGCTGAAAAGGAAGGAACTGCATATGTGTGTATGTCTTAGAATAGATGAAACTGGGATGTGGTTGACAGTACACCAGGCCCCTGGGTTAAATGCAAAGCTGTTGTATGCTATGCAAAAGGCTTGGGAAAGGGGAAAGGCTGATGACTACAAATTAGCTGTTTAAGAAGCCATTAACGTGTGGCCTCTGCAAAGTTCTTTATTATGCGGCCTTGTACTTTATTTGGGAAAAAGGACAGTGGTGGGGATGGAGACGTTCTCATCTGTGCTATGGAGTAGTGGAGCAAACTAAAGGCACGATGTGAAAGCACAATTGATTTTGCAAAATTTATTTGAAAATCCCATGGGAAGGCATGACTGTAGCAAGATGCTCTGCCCCATAACGTGGTCAAGCAGCTTGGACAATGCCCTGTTTGCAAAGCTATCAGTAGTGGATTGAGAGGGGCTACCATGTAGTGCTTTTGCTATTCTGAATTATGCTAAAAGCTGTCTGGCTAGCTAACCCCAAAGATTTGGCAGATAAGCTGCTAAACTCGCCTAGAGGCATATGATGGGCAGTCAGTCACTTTATAGTGTAAAAGGCCAGTCCACTTTCATACAGTTAGGTTCTTCCACATATTCCTCCTTGGGAGTGTGAAGTTTACTCCCTCAGGTAGGGGAGAGGCCCCCCCCTCCCCATGAATACTCATCGAGGTTAAGAGAAAGGGATCTGCCCATGAGCACTGATGTGGTGAGTTATATCAATCTCTACTTGATAATTGCTTCTTTTTGCTAGCTTTAATGTAATTGCTTAGATATAATGCACTATACTGTACTATACACTGCTAGTAGTTTTAGTTTTTTATACTGTGTAGTAAGTAACTCTAAGATCTTTTGACTAATCATTTGTCATAATAAATAATTCATTTTATATAAATATATCTGATTTGCCATCATTAGAGCCTGCAGGACAAAGCTACATAAGCTGTTGACAGTCTGAGGCTAAGATCAGATCCATCTGCCCCCAGGCTCCTCTCTGAGAAGGAGTTTAGTCACAAGGGGGTCCTTTCTGCACCTCACGGCTCAGTGGCCGGGCTTCTCTAACATATTTCATCTGAAGCTTCCACAACAATGACTTAAAGGCTTCTCGTGCTGTGATATTACAGATGTAGAGTACAGGATGAAAATGAGAAACATCTCTCTGTATCAGATGATGAAAGCCTAGGTACAATACAGCATGAAGAACCAGTAGCACCCATTGGGTGATGAGATCTTGCCCTGATACAGAGCAGAGCAGACTGTTACGCAAAAGTAGAACCAATACAATGGTCAAAAGAGTAAAAGGCAGAATCTTTAGAAATATTCAGTTATATCCTCTGTAGGTATTCTTCCATCTGAGTCCCCACAGCACTACTAAAGGCAAAAAAATATGACAGGGAAAGACAGAGACACATCTTAACAGACAGACTTTACACTTTGTAGCTCTTTGAAAGCATCTGTGCTTGAACTCATGTTATCCCACATGTTCATATGTCATCTGGAAAAATGAAGTAATGAAATTTTCTGATGATACTCTATTATTTAAGGCAATAAAATGGAATTCAACTGTGAAGAGTTGCAGATGGCTCACAATACCGAGTGATTGTGAGAAAAATGGCAGATGAGATCCTGATAAATATGAAGTACTGCACATGGAAATAAACATTCTTAACCATGCATAACGGTGATGAGCTCTAAATTAGCTATCAGCAAGCAGGAAAAAAAGATCTTTGAGTTACCACTGACAGTTCCAATAAAATTTCAATGCCATGCTCAGGAGCCATCAAAAAAGTAAATAGAACATTAAGAATTCTTGAGAAAGGAACAGGGAACAAACAGAATAATAACCCTCTGTCACTGCATGATCATATTGTGAATGTTATGTGCTGTTCAGATTCTTTCCTCCTCCAGGAAAACAGAAGTAGAATATATATATATGAAGGCAAGAGCAGTGAAAGCCTTGAAACAGCTTTTGTATGAAGGTTAAAGAGGTCAAAATGTTTTCATCTTTGCAAGAAAAGGCTCAGAAAGGAGCCTGTGTATCTTGATGTGTACACAGCCATGAATGGCATGTAGCAGTGAATAGGGACTCATATTCACTATCTTTTATAACAAAATAGGTAAAGGTCAATTGATTAAATTCTCAGGCAGCATGTTTAAAACTTTAAAATAAATTGTGGTTGTCTTTCATATGGTGGTGCCAGGCACTTCAGGCCAGGATAAAGGCCATGAAATCATCCATTTTGTCTATATTTATGATTCAAACAACATCAGAGATGATTTCTGGACACAGAAGCAATGTGAGCAGCCTCAAATACAACCTGGCTAGAAGAGGAAGATTACTGAACAGAACAAAATGTCTGCTGAAATATATTGACTGAGAAAATTCCTGCCAGCCTGGGAGCTGTGAGCCTGGGAACCAGGCCTGAGAACCAGAAACATACTTGAAAAGTGCAGCAGCTGGTCTCTTTGAAAAACACCCAGGGTGCCTAGAAACTAGAGACAACCTGAGGTACCACCAAAAAGTGCAAAAAAAAGGGACTGTAATCACCATTTATCATCTGAAAAGGTGAGACAGAGTCTACAGAAATAAAAATTTCTCGAAAAAGTCAGAAAACATCACCTATCATTTGTCATATGTGAAAAATCAAGTTTACGATATCCATTGGATACTTGAAGGGATGATGTTTACATCCTCTTATGCCTCTGCGATATAAAAAAGACTTAATTTTTATGCAAAATGAGTAAAACAACTGAGAACAATGCATGCTGCATGCATTTTTTCTTCCTTAAACAGGCTGAATTCTCTACATGAACTCCTTACAAGACCTTGGATTCTCAATGGGGATCTGGCTGACAGACTACATGCTCTGTGATGTTGAGACAATCTCTGACGTGAGAGCCTCTCTGTTACCTTCCTGGACACCCTCTGGGCCCACCTGTGGAGTGAGTTCGGTTTGTTCTCCCACCTGTGGGATGTTTTGGCCCCTTCTGCAATCTGTCTAACTCCTTTGACACTGGTATTATACATCCCTATAAGTAATCTGCCATAAGCATATGTGCTGCTAATTGTTGATAAGCTTTTTTCACTAGTGACGAGATTTCAGTGACCTGTAAAAGTACCGACACCTGTTAGTGATGGTTGGCTATTGGTTGCTGTAATATCAATTGCTGCTGTACAATTGATTGTTGGTATACCACTGTATTGACTGCTGACAGTAATTTGTAATGGCTTGAGAGACAGACATACAAACTTTATTGATAATATGTATCCTTGCATATCATTTGTCGTGATCTATAATAAAAATAGAGAAATTTAGAAGAAAAAGCCTCTGTGTGCTTGTGTGTCAAAAAATCTTGCAAACCCACGGTCATGATCTCTGTATACCCATGGGCTGGATAACCCTTGAGGCCATGACAAGCAGTCACTGGCCCAGCTGGACCTGGGAGAGCTTGCACTCTCCTGGAGAGCTGCAGGACATACCTGCTGAGTTAGTGCAGGCCAGGGAACTGTCTGTCTACAGCCAATTTTAGAGGGTAAAAGAGTTCTACAGTACAGATGTGCTCACATTGCTCTTCTGACACTTCCCAATTGGCCTCTATCTTCATTAAACCACAGTGCCCAAAACTGGACAAGATATTCCTGCTCGGATCCTACTGATACGTTAGGTGTTTTGCCAACTCCACGTGTGTTTATAGATCATGGTACGTTGTTTGCCTTTTTCATAACAGTACAGCGTTGTTGTGTTCTGCTTGTGATCCAAAACAGCAACCTGGCTTCTTGTTAAATGTGCTGTGCCCAAGCAGTTGAGCACTCATTTCTTGGAGCATTCCCTTGCAATTGTCCTTGTTTTTCATGCCCTTTCTCTATATTGCCAAGATAACTTTGAGCCTCGAACTTGTGTTCCAGCCCAACTTTGTATCATCCGTGTGTGACTGGGATCACCAGTGCAATCTCTGGGCAGAACTGGAACAGAAAGGCCTCTGGAAGAGCCCTTGCTGACACTTTACATTTCACCATTGAAGCAATTCTCAGTCCAGATACAGAACGTGTTTTGTATACGCCATCTAGAGAGTTAATCCATGCTGTATGTCTTTTGCTGGCTTAGAAGAATGTCATGTGAGATCAAATCAAAAAGGTTCCCAAAGTGAAGCTTTATAGATTAGTTCCAGATCTGCTTTTCTGCTGCAGAGGAAAATTAGATTTTTTGTAATACAATTTGCTCCTTACAAATCCCCACTGCCTCCTTAACTTTCTTTATCTTTCAGGTACTTTCTGAATAGTTCATCATTTGATTAAAATAATTTCTTAAGCTCACTGACATGTAATTCTCCACATCCTCTTTGTCATGATTATTGGGCAAGTCACTACTATTGATCTGAGATGGGTCCTTCAGAAGAGGAGGGAAGCAAAATTATTGCTGTTGAATTCATAACTTAGACCAGCTGATCAGGTCTATTGTAAATAATGAGAATGCTCACCATTCCTAGTGGCTTCCGTAACCTGACATGAGTAGCAATGTCTTTTTTACACTCTGCATTTTAGCCAAGCTCCTACCAAGTCTGATCTGTTGTGGGAGGTGCACTTAGTACAGCAGTAGTGGAAGTCAGTTGTGCGGATAGGCCTGCTGAGATCACCACAGAAGCTGGATGCAGTGGGCAAGAGGGAAGAAGGGAAAGAAGGAAGGTGCAGAAGAGCAACTGTGCAAGGGCTGACATAAATTGCTCCCACGTTTTCTGCAGAAATGTGCCCACAGATTTGACTAGTCAGGGTTAGGCTGAGATGAGACACAACTGTGTTGTACAGAATCAACATGCTTTTCTGCTTCTTTCTCAACTCACTGCCCATGGAAGGAGGAAAAGCATTGAGCGAGGGAGGAACGAGGCACATGGTGATCAGGACACATCAGTATCTCAGCAGCAAAGTACTTCACATTGAATAAAATGCTTCCTTGTTACTGTGTCATGTTGTGTGTCTGTGCCCTCAGCACACATGCAGGGTTGTCACACTCTGTGGTGGCCTGTTGACTTCCGTTGTTTAGGAGGAAATGAAGAAAAATTAGCTGTGACATAGGCTGAAATGTCAGGCTCTGACTTGCTGACAGCCCTTATCAGCTTCTAAGATGAGTAACGACTAAGACCACCTGCCAGCCTCCAGAGTCAGCATGCCAAGTCCAAACCAGGGTCCTAGGAGAGAGATGGGGAACAGGAGCCACACTGCCTATTTGACTGTGTCTGTGCCTGCAACTGTGGGACTGAGGTCAGCTCTGACCATGGTCACAGCTGTCAACCAGTAAGAATGCCTTGTGGACTTCCCCCAGATGGTGACACCACTCCACCTCAGGCGCTCATCCAGCTTTCCAAGGCTGGCCCAGAGGCTCTGATCCCCAGTACTCTCCCGCAGCAACTGATATTCCAGCAGGGTCAGTCGGTCGGGCTCTCAAGGTGTCCGGGACCCTTGTCAACCCAGATCCTCAGGTAACTGAACCTCAAAGGGGAGGCTCTAGTGCAACATGCACCATACTGACCAGGGACCTTCTGGTAAATCTGGGGTGGTGCAAAGTCATCTTCCTCAACAGGACCCCTGGATAAAATTCAACAGAATGTTTCAATTCTTGGCTTATCAAAGACATATTTTATTTTAGATTGAGAACAGCCAAGAGGTCCAGGAATGCCCAGAGTTCTTACTTTGGAAAAAAAAAAAAAACACGTAAGAGAGTTATTGAAAGTGTTTGAGCTCTGAAAAATAAGCATTAGACTGAAAGCAGGGTTCCTTTCAAGAAACTGTTCTATAGTAATACATCTAAATAAACAAACATAAATAAATATTATTCATTAGTAATTCAATTTGGGGATTTTCTTGGCAACTTTCAAATAGAATGTATTTTATCAGTTCAGTGCTCTGAATTTCAACTTAAGAAAGGAGAAAAAGTTATTCTTTCATCTATCTTTGTCTACTTTGGGGGAAATAACTTCTGTATTATTACTGGGCTATTTTTCAAAAGTTCCTAGTACTTATAAATAGATCAAGATCACCTTGGGCAACACTGTGCAGAACAAAGTTCTCAATAGTGAATGGGAGAGGATAACCTCCTGTTTTCTCCATCCATGGAGCATTTTTCCATAGTCCAGCCTGACATAAATTGTAGTTAAAATACCAGAAAAGCTAATGTAAGGGTGTGATTTAAAAAAACCCCCAAATTATAGGAATATAATTAGTGTTGCTTAGCACAATGTTCCAGATAACAAAAATCTCATCAAATAAATAATGATTTAATTCTTCAAGAAATGACATATTTAATGATTAAAGATAATTTCTCTGATATAATAGTCTTACACTGCATAAAGGCTTTAGGAGATCACAATACTCTGATTTAAAATGTAAAATTATAGTAAAGAAAAAAGCACAGGCTGGAAAGAAAAATAACTGGCTCATTGACAAACTTCAAGCTTCTGTCAGCAGGGAGGTCACTGAATGGGGACATACATCTTCGTCATGGACTGTCCCAGGTACTCAGCATCCTCATCAGTACCTGCAAGCAGATACACACTCACTTCTGGTAGACCACAGGCATGGCAGAAGTTAGCAGGGAGGCCAGCAAACACTAGGGGCTGGGGCAACAGAGCACTTTGAGAGAAGTGCATGCATGTAGATAAACGCCAATTATACGTCAAGGCAAAAGGGAAAAGAGGCATTCGTGCCTAGAAAACCAGGGTGTCTGAAAGGTGTGTTGGTCTTTCAGAGGAGAAGCAATCTCTGTGGGAAATGCTTTGGCAAAAAGGGTAAACAAAAAGATTATCCTGAAGAATGAAATGTGAGAGATCAGTGTTCAGTTTTTTCTTAGTACCACAGCTATAGGGAGCAAAGTCCAGAAAGAGCAAACACCTGGAGAAAAGAGAGCTGGACACACACCTTCCAAATGGGAAATGAAAGAAGGACACCACTGGAAAATGATTACTGAAGTACTTGGAAGAGCTTGTCTTGGTGTCAGGGTGACACTAATGTCAGAAGAATGCACTTGAGCTGTTTCTGAGGCTTAGAAAGAGCTCTGCAGGTATACGAGTACCAAGCTGCCTGTACAGCCTGTGAACCAGTCAAAGAGTACTGAGGCTGAGGTTTTCTCTTACACTGGGACTTCATATTATCTATTAGTCCTGAAGAGGTAATGGGTTCCTGCTATATGGAGGGAATGCAAGGCTCTAAACAGGAGCAATAACCATTTATGCAATTGCCTGTGTTTCAAGTATAATACAGATTTATTATTTTATCATTGAAAATTATACTGTGCTTTTAAAATATGTGTCTGACTCTTAATTAACTCAATGTGCTCATCTTCCTAACAGTTACCACAAACAATTTGTGAAGGTAGATGACAGAGGAAGCACTTTAGGGAATGACAAAGGTGTTTGGAAGCCAGGCAGAATTAACTGTTGAACTCTGCAAGTGAAGCAATTGCAGTGCTTGCTGACTTCAACATATGCCTTGGGCTTTCCAAAATTCAGGCTATAAGTTACTGTGCAATGAACTGAACCTTCCAAGACAAAAAATTATGTGCATGGGTCTGAATTAGGCACAGGGATACAGGGTAATGTTATCTGTGATTGATATAAGGTGACATTTATTGGAAATAGAGCTTTAAGTTTCTGTGTTAGTGAGAAATGTGGACACAGAGTACAGCAAGAAACAGACACAGCATTACCTCTTTCATCTAAGCAGCCAAATCACAAACTATAGCAGCCTGCTTGGTTTCTTTGAAGTTAATGCCATTAATTATGCTGACTGCAGATGTGCCATTACAGAGGCATCTTCTGAAGATGTGGTTGCTGTGATCCTAATCCCCACCCCATCCACCTGTGAACTCCCATGAGGGTGGGATGTGTCTCTGAGCTGCACCCTCCCAGAGTTGTCATCCTCCAGCTCCCAGGTGTGAACACCTTCCCCCAAGGCTGTTCCCACAACCTCATTGTGAACAACATCTCTCACAAGAGAGCCAAACACAGAACAGCCACAGAGAAAAGTGACAGCACATCCAAAGTGTGTTCATAGGGACATACAGGAGCTCACATAGGGACATGACAGCCAGGTTGGATAGGAGACAGCAGGTAAGTGAAATAATTCATTGGAGGATGTAAGAAGTTGTGTTTCATATGAAAAAACCTGCTATATGCTTTGATTCCTTTTTCTTCTGACACTCTTAGCTGCAACTCACAACTATTCCACGTCAAAAATCATACATGCCATGTGTTCTCTGATTCTGGTCTAAGGGGTACAATTCATTTCACCAAAGAGTCTGCTCTTTTTGGTAACAAATGCCAATACAAAGAAAGATTTTTTACTTCATCTTTTAAATCCTGGGATGGTTTTATCATGCCTTGTCTTGGTGTAAGTTTCTCATTCTTGTTTAAATTCTATACCAGGGAACATTCTAAAGTTGCAGATACTAAACTCCACACTGCAATATCATGCATGATTTTCTTGGAGTGGGAAGAAAGGATTTGGGGAATTAATACAATTGAGTTAACTGGCCCAGTAAAGGCAAGATGTGCTGGCTTTTTGGTTGGTATCAAGTATCCAGTTTGTATTTGCTGACTGCATTAGAAATCAGCAAATGCTTTCAGTATGGCAGAGCTTTTTTTTTTTTGCTTAAAAAGTTATAAACAGAAGCTGAAAGAGGCATCTTGTTTTCTACCAGTCTTGAATCCTGACAAAAGATGTGGAAATAGAGATGCTTTGGTTTGTTGATTTTACTTCTGATGATTCTACAGTAAAATACAGAGAAAAGGAGTTTTATTGCATGTGGGAATTTCAGCTCAGATATTAAAAAAACAGGGAAAAGCTTTGGAGGAGTTCTGAAGATTCAGTGTTCAGTCTTTTGAATTATATCTGCTATGACTCTTCTTTTTAAAATATTTTTTATTAGGAAATAACAAATTGAAGTGTTTTCTAGAGACTTAGAAAAACAAATCTCTGTACTAGAAGTTACACAACATTGTATTTTGTCTTAGTTTTTTAAGGCCTTCCCAAAACTAAGCTTTTTAATGCAGGTTTAGCCACATCAGTAATTGGGCCAAAAGTTATAAATACTTACTATTTGGTGCCTTACTGTTTCTAGGAGCCTCATTTTAACTATCCATATTTTTTAAATATTACTTTGAGTAATACCATCATTTATGCTGCCTTTAATTCAGTTCAAATGGAGTAATTTTTCATAGAATCATAAAATCCTTTAGGTTGCAAAAGACCTGCAAGATCATCAGTTCCAACTGTTAACCCAGCACTGCCAAGTCTACCACTAAGCCATGTCCCCAAGTGCCACATCCACATGTTTTTTAATACTTTTGGGGATGGTGATTCCACCACTTTCCTGGGCATCTTGGAGTGGTTCCAATGCCTGATCACTCTTTCAGTGAAGAACTTCTTCCTAATATCCAACCTGAACCTTTCCTGGTGTGACTTTCTCTTGTCCTGCCACTTGTTATCTGGAAGAAGAGACTGACTCCCACTTGGCTACAACCTCCTTTCAGGAAGTTTCAGGAAGTGATAAGGTCTCCTCTGAGCCTCCTTTTCTCCAGGATAAAATACCCAAGCTCCTTTAGTCATTCCTGGACTTGCACCTTCCATTTCTAATATTTCTTTTCTTTGTCTTTGTGTGTAAGATATTTTCAGGAAGGGGAAGTCTCTTTGCATGTAAATACAGAGTTTGGGAAGAGAGATGGATGGCAAAAAGCTTCTTCGTTAGCATATCAGCCAAAATTCTGATAAGCTCGTGTGTCCATTAATTTTCCAAAGAACATCAATACACAAACTTTTCTAAGTAGTCACTTCTGAAAAATTGAATATATTTTTAATGGTATTTGGATAGCAAAAAATTTCTAACCACATGAATACACCTGCAAACCTGATCTGTGAGAACAGTCTCACCTATATAACTATATTTCAGTGTAAACAACAAGGATGTCTGAATTTCCCGTGCAAATTAATTTCAAGGAAGTGATCACAACTCTGGGGTCTGGGAGAACTCATTCCAAAGTTACAGTGACAATGGCAGACAGGTGCCATAAACGATGTGCAGGAGAAACAAAATTCTGTTGACAAAAAAGCAATTCATCCAGGAGTTCTCTAGAGGTGCATTAGAAGTCAGAGCGTGTTTCAGCATTAGCCCCAGCAGTCCTTAACAAATCGGGAAAGAAGGAAAAAGAAAGGAAAAGAGCACAAAAAGGCATATGTACAACACATGAGACTGCTTCAGAAAGACTGATGGAGAGAATGTATTCATGGCATGAGCTTCCCTCAGGTTTGCACCCTGTATCCAGCAAAAATGCAGCTTTGAATCCAAATGCACTGAGTCCCAAAGAACAGCTAGTCATCCAACTTTAGGTACACTGTATTCTAGAAATGCAGGAACAGGCCATTAAGAATAATGATGATACAGATGGGCAGAGTACGAGAATATTATTCCTCTCCAATGGCCCTGAAAATTTGTTCTGTGGGGGTTTTTCATTGAAATGGTTCCCTCAAAGTCCCAGTGGAGCCCTCATAACAAAATAAACGTAATCCATTTTTTTTCCCTGGTGTCATCCTCATGCAGTCATTTAACTTCTTTGGGAGAAAAAAGGAGATTGAAAATATTAGTAAAAGTTTGAAGTGGTTTGAGTATGTGGTATAAAATTTCACAACAACTTGTTGGGCTTTTAATTGAAAAATATTATTTTTCCCTTCCTTTCCAAGGACACTAAAAGCAGATGAGCGGGTTAGAGTCCCAAGGAAAATTGTGCTCAGCTGGATTCACTACAACAGTCCAAACTTCCTCCAGGGGTGACTAAATGGGACAAATGGGAAAGTAACTTTTACATTTGTTTTCCACTGAGTTACTCCAAATCTTACTGCCTGCTATTATGGTATACAACATATTGCCACTAAAGTCCCTGAGTCACAGATGCTCAATAAATAATTTGGAGTCTTCAGCCCACGATTGTATTCTCCAAAGAATAGAGCTCTGAGAAAAGAACCATAGAAACAGTTCAACTTCTCCACAATAAATCCTGATCTAACAAAATGCTCTGGTAAATAAGATACACTGGCAAGATTTAATCAATTTCTGTACATGCCTCTGTCCCCCCTTTTGAAAGCATGTGTTAACAGGCTAAATGAGTTTCTAATTTTCAATCTTTCCAAAAAGATGCATGGAAAACAAGGCTGACATGCCATAGGACTGTCAAAAATTGCACCCCTCTTCTGAAAACCTGCAGGATACTGTGTACTCATCTATTCCCAGTGCTTATTCACTCTCTAAGCTGCACTGTACCTGGACCTGGAAAGTATCAAGTCTTACCAAAGTCTTGAATATTATTTGATTTCACTTATGGTGGTGTTGGTCTTCAGCTGTTTTGAATAAACATAAACTCTCTGGATTTTCAGGGAAAGGCCACCCCTTTTCTGTGGTTAAGATCTGCCAGAAACACCAACCAGTTCTTGCACCATGGCTGTAACCATGTGAGATTACTCTGTTTTTGTCTATTACGAAAACACAAGAAGACATACACACTGAATGGCAATTTTAACCTGTTTAACAAGTTAAACAAATTGTTGAAAGTAAGTATGCTCTCCTTACAACCTGTTAGTGGGCTTTGTCACGCTGGAAGTACCTGCAGGGCTGAATATCCAGATAGCCAGTGGGCTGCTGTGGGTGTCCCGTGCCAGGGGGTTGGAAGAAAGAAGGAAGCAATAATACCTGATGGAGCAAAACCTGCATTTTACTACACCACCAATGCCAACACAGCCTGAGATCTTCAGCTCTGTCTTCCAGAAAGCAACAATAGCTACAGAACAAGTAACTTTGAGGAACCCAGTACCCAGGACAGGAATACAGGGAGGCAGAGACAATCCAGCAATTTCTTGAAGTTGGCAACTGCTTTTTACAGCTTTTGAGTACAGAGAGCTGAGAAAACAACTGAAAAGGAGACACTGCAAGAACCATGAGCATTAGAAAGGAACTGGAATCAGAATGAAGTGTGACCACATTCCTTAAGAAAGGAAACAAAATCATCTGGCTTCAGAAAGTCAGCCTTCCAGAAAATTATGTGATTCAAATCTGGAGGAAAAAAGGAAGTTTCAGGGAGCTAAAATGTCCTCAAAGAAACAGATCACACATATGTGTTTTGTGGCTAACCAGACACTAGGCAGAGTGAATAATGAAAAGATTAAATCATAATTTCTTGGGGGAGACAGCAGCAGATATACCAGATCTCTCTGTAGTGAGCAGTTGGATCCATAAATTAAGGGGATAGATAGATAGATAGATAGATAGATAGAATGCTATGTAAGCATAACTAGAAAGGAAAACCCACCTTCCAAGCAAGGCAGAAGTTGTGAGCAATTTACAATGAGCAGTTTAATTGTCTCCAATCCTCCATATTTTTCATCTAAGTATTTTCTTTTACAGTGTTCCTGCAGTAAATCTCAAGATAAAAGCATTGCTGTTTTCCAAGCTGTAGAAAACAAGCCATAGAACCTGGAATACAGAAGCTGCAGTTCAAGAATAAAAGTTAACTGCAACTGAAGTATGTATCACAGACCTGTGAAAACAGATAATTAAAAATATGAGTCATGAGGAGAAAAAGGTGATGGGGAAGGGTATTTATTAAGTGGAGTCAGCCAGAAGAAAAGATACTTTTGCCAGGGATGGGTAATGGTGTTGATTAGAGTCAACCATGAAGACACAAGATGTCTAAAGTGGGATTGATGATATATGTGTATTTCATCATGATATATGATATATCATATAATATATGCTGCCATAACAGATTTCAAAGATGCAGTTGTCGGGAAGTGAGAAGGAGTTCCCAAAACCATGGGGCATAGGATCCCAGGGAAGTGGGGGTGGGAGTGGGACTGTTTGAATGATGCAAGGGAGCCACTCAGACTTGTTAAACAAATTGAAATTCCCACAGCTGAGATGGTTAATGGAGAAACAGAGACAAGAAAACCCACTAACAGACAAGAGGAAAAGAATTGGCTGTTAGGGAAAAAGCAGTAACAAGAACAGCACACGTGGGCTGGAACAAACAAGTAGTTAATTACACTAGCAAAGGGAAGGAAAAGGCCAATCCTGAAATATATTGCTATTTCTGTCTGGTTTCTTCAGACATTGCTTGTTTCTTAAGGAAAGACCTTCCAGCACCTGTTCTGATTAAAGGCTGTGGACTTCTTGTAACGAGAAAAAGTCTATTAGTATTAATCACTACTTCTCCACACAGGCACATAATGCTTTGTAAATGTCAAACACTGTATTAAATAGCCATGTTAAAAACTCTAGGCAAAGAAACATCCACACAGGAGAGATTGTGCAGATGCAGGCTGAAGCATGTATAAACTTTGCAACAACCTACACAAGCCCAAAAGCATTTCTGACAACTATTTGAGTAATGATTTCCAAGGATATTGGCCAATATCCTTCCTTCATTTACCCTTCCTTAATTTTCTTTTGGGATACTTGATAAAACTTTCTGCCTTTGAACTGTGTCACAAACTGTAGTTTTTCCTTTCCATTGGTTCCAGTAATTTCCCCTTTCTCCAATCTTCCATCACTCCTGTGAAGACCATGCTGACAATTCTGCTTTTTCTCAGCAGAAGACAAGTCTGCCACATCATGGCACTGTGAAGATTGGTCTTCAAAAAGTCCAACTGCCCTCCTCTGAAAACTAACAAAGCCCAAAAATATGATCTTAATGAACTTTAGGCTCTTATTGCATGAGCCCACATGCAATGGACTGCCACACACTCTATCAGAGTCTCTGTGTTTGTCTCTGACACTGCTCATCCCAGCACCCTGGAGTCAGCACTCAGGGGTGTCTCACCCAGGTCCCTGGCCAGGGCACAGAGCTGTGATATTCCTCTTCTGAAAGCCTTCCCTGGGTAGCTAAGACACATCAGCACGATTCTTTCAACAGAAAAGGAAACTGTAATTGCCATTTTCCTTTCTTTCTGGTCCCAGATGAAGTGCATGGGTACCCTCTGTTTTATTCCCAGGGTTTTCACTCACTCAGTTAGTAGTGCAGAACTAACACTGGTATCTAGGCAATGGGAGATCAGTGCATCTTCTCCTAATGCTGTATGTCTGTAAAAACCTTTTAGACAGCAACTGAAGTGGTTTAGATTGTGCACAATACAGCTTTTTTTTGCAATGGGTTGCATGCTTAATGAACAGCAAAGGATGAGACGACATTTTATCAAAAATTCCATCAGGTGATGGATATACTTTGCACAAAACAAAGCTCCAACAAGGAAAAAAACCCAGAGCTGCTAAAGGCTTCCTTAAGGAGTGTGAGTTAGAGTGGTAACACTTTTCTTTCGTAGCTTGAGTAGCACAAATTGTGATGCAGGTGCAAAAAACAGCCTAATCCTTGCTCAAGTGGAGAGCAAGAATAGTTAAGCAGCAGCTGCCCATTTTTCTTTAAAAAGACCTCTGAGCTCACTGAAGAGTAACAATGCTGAAGGATTTTTTTACTTTTCATGTTTAGACTATGAATTGTGCTCAATATCAACTCAGTGAAAATGATTGCCTGACTTTAGAGAGTGATTCAGCTCCAAATAGCAGACTCCTGATGAGTCCTTGCAGAAATCAAAGCTACCCAATTCATGATTAATCACAAGTCTTTTCTTTCTTATTTCCCACTCCCTGTTTTGTTTGGTTTCATTTTAAATAATGAAAAGGTCAGTAGATTTCTGTTTCTTGTCTTTCCCTACTCTCCCCTTATCAAGCATGACCCCAGGGTATCTCTTTTTGGTGGTATCTCCCTCTTCATCTCACCAAATCTAACTTAGCAAGATATGCAAAGAGGTAAATTCATCTCAGAAATCACAGGGCACATTTCTCTTTTAAGTTATTTTCTCTTCTTGAAGTACTGGGGACTGACACCAGTTGAGAGTTTCATCTTAGGAAAGGAAGGCTTTTGCGTTATAGATATGTGCACTGAAGTTGTCGCCCTGGCCTCCTTCTACTGTCAATGAAAAGAAAGTTATCTCTGTGGCGTGATTCATCTCTGTCCAAAGAAGAATGAATCCAGTCTGTTAAGTGCCTGTTTCTTCCCACTACCCAGTGAGGGACCCTGAGATTACTCACTCTTACGTCATTCCAGTTTTGTCTGTCTCCAGCAGCAGGATGACTCTAAGCCCAAATATTAATTCAGATTGTTCAGGTAGCCAGAAAAGTCCAGACACATGGACAAACGATCCCATTCCTTGCTCTGCACCAAGCTTGCCTACTCTCTGCACCATGTGCAAGATGTGCTCCGGACCCTGGCCCTTTTCCAAGGCAAGGAGTGGAAGTGTCTGGACCCATCCAGTCATATTAGCTGGGTCCAGACTCTCACCTTTGCTGACCATATGGGCCAATATTGGTAGGACTGAGCATGCCACAGCACACTCCCACAGATTTTATACAGAAATCATTCCCTGAGCCCCCTCTAAAGCGTGTCATTAATAAGCCTGTGCAAGTATATTGCCCACAGCACTTTTACCAAGCTGTGTCAGTTGAAACAGCTCCATTATTCAGCATGCACCATATTAACATGTGGAGAACAGCACCTGAAACAAAGTCCTGGTTTTCTAACCAAAAGAGAGAGTATTTATTAATTTTGCCCTCATGCTGCTTTAATTCCTCAACAGATAGATTAAAGTTGGAACAATACATAGGTGAATTGAGATTAAAAAATTAAGGATTTTTACACATGTGATGTTGTCTTCTGAAGTACTTGATGCCTGATTAGCTGAGAGGTCTTCTATACTACAGTCTGAATAGCAGATGAATTACTTTTGGAAGCTCTGACTCTGGCCAAAAGTGGTGCACTCACCAGAAAACTCACCCTATGTGACATCGAAGGGTGCGGCTTGGAGCATCTGTCATTTTCTCTTCCTTCCCCCATAAAAACCTGTCAGGCAGTTTCATCTGCAGTGCAAAGGGCATGTAAATCAGCACACTCAGCTGGTGTTGACTGGGGGAGAAGGTGCCCATCAGGCACCTTACGATAGGAAGTTATGCCAACTGGCCCTCATCCATCATGCTAACATCTCATACATAAGGAGAGACTATTTATCAGCAGGATGGAATGTAAAACAGGACGGTCTTTTTGTGACTGAAGGAGTGCCAGAAAATAATAATAGTTTTTTTAAAAGGGAACCCTTTTACAGTTACATATTTATCATCAAAGTGCAGAACTAAGAGATCATCTGGCATGATGTCGGCCAGGAACTTGTAGCAAACACAGGACGGGCTGCTGGTATTTGTACATATTCTGTGTAGATGGAAAAAATATGGTCATCATTGATAATGTTTATTTTTCTATCAAAGTAATTTTGCACAAGTGCCAAGGACTCCTCAGTAAGTCAGCTAGTTCGGAAACTTGCTCCTGGGCACACCTGGTTCCTCTGTTTAAGTATGGTCTTCATAGTCATATAATGGACAGAATGACCATGAGAACTGCTAAATACTTCTAGAAAGAGAGACTGAAGGATGAAATAACATTTCAAGGGTTGCGCTGTATTAGAAGAGCTGGGGGGTGAGGTTTGCTGATTATCTGCCCCCAGACAGATCTGTTAATCCTCTACTTCAGTAACTATTGACCACACTCTAAATTCACAGTAGAACAAATTACTTTTGGGAGAAATATTGACTTCAAGGGAGAGAGATGTACGGTGAAAGAAAAGAAAATGAATCTTGTGCAATACTAGGGGGCTTGTATTCTGCAAGCATTAATAAGTAAACAGAAGCTCTGGGGTTTTTTAAAGAAACTGGTGGGATGAGGTTTAGGAAAAATAGCTATCCTGCAAAGAGAAGCTCCTCCATTATACATGGCAGCCAAAAGTTTTCGACACAGTGCCTGTCAAATAAAAATTGTATTTCACATGTGGAATAGCAGGGCGCTCTAAAACTTGCAGAAGCTATAGATTTTCCACCCATGAACTTCTAATAAATTTCTTTTCACTAATTTCAATCTGTGTAAACTGCATTTCCTTCCCTGTATCTGGGTACTTACTAGTGTGTTTGCCTGCCTACTGGCTGCTTATGACTGAAGCCAGGCTGCAAGATAATAGGGTTCTCTTTCACACCTGTTGCAAACATTGAGTCCTTTCCTCTTTTTCCTTCCTCAGCTCATAGATTATCTTTGTTTCTCTTCCTTTAGTGACAAACTGCTGCTGGTGTGCCCCTTGTTAGGGAGCAGGAGGATGTCAGGGGGATTTTCAGGATAGTGTGCTCCCCAGGCAGGGGATGCAGCATGGTGTACTACCCTCCTCCAGCGCACCACACCCTCGCTTGTGGATTTGTTCTTATCAACCGGTAGGAAAGCTGCCCTGTAACAGAGGTCATGCACAGCCCTGGATAAAGGGTTTCAAGGTTGGTGCATTTTTCTTGTAATACATCAAGAAGGGAGGGGAAAACCTGCCTGCAGACACAGCAAATGCCCAGCCACACTCACTGCCAGCACACAAATGAGAATCATAGGTCTGCAGCTGCTGTGCATGGGTTCAGGAGGCTGTCCAGAGAAGACCCAAACGCTCAGACACCTCTGGAATTAATAGTGGGTTTGTGAAAAAATATTTTCCTCTCATTTAACATCTGTAAATGAGAATAATTTAGCTATCTCATCAGCCGCTTGCGAATGCTGTGGCAGCGTCACATTACACAGCACACCGTCCATGTCAAATGATGTGTTTATAGCTGACCTCTCAATTAAGGATAATTCAGGGACGAAAGAATTTCTTTTGTTTTGTTTCTCAGTTAATTTAATAAGAGGCATTAGCCCAATGGTGTAGTAGCACCTCAGTCAGGGAATGGGATTCAGGAGTGTGTGTAAAAACATCTCCTTCCTCCCCCCTGCAACACATCATGCAGGAGACCTATATGTGACCAGTGAAAAGCTCAGTAATCTTTCTTCTGCCAAAAGCAGGAAACCTATCAATCATTTCTTCGACATTTTAAAAGACTTTTTTAAAGACTTCCTTGAATTTCTAATATTAAAACTATCAGACTCAATAACCATGTGTTCATTTGACACAGGGATAATTTATAGCCATAGACATAAACTGATTCTGCTGTCATCGTGGGAGAAGAAGGAAGAAGAAAGGAAAGCAATTAACAGAGCATTAGGGGATATGAAGTAAACAGAAATCCATTCTCTTCCCTTCCTCCTCTACTACACCCACACACCAACACATGGTTCTCTAATTTGCTCTTTTGCATGAGACAAGGTTTCAGATAAGCTCTAAGACCAATTACTTTCTATTTAGAATAGGAAGCAACTAACTGAGAAATTGGATTTTAGGCTAACAATATGTGCAAGCCTGGTCATTTGTTCCAGAACCAACTTCAAAACACTGTGGATGATATAATGTGTAACATGAAGAATAAAAGAGCATATTGCAATTTAGGCTACTTTTTGACCTTGTGTCCTCCATGGAACTAGAAGTTCTTTCTAATTTTCTGTTAACAAGCTACCTCAGTTGTTCATCTTCTTCCCTGAGATGTCCTGATGCTTTTGACAGTACGAATTAATCCCTGTGCCAAAAAGCTTACAATACTCCATGGCCAAACAATGAAAAGGAGGGTGCTGAGGCAAACATGAGAAAAGGACATCAGTTTTCAAGCTCAACAAAGCTAGCAAGAAAAATTGATTTCATAGCTGTAGAAGGGTTTTCAACTCCCTCCAGGTTACCACCTAACCCTACTTGCCCCCATCACAGAAGCAGAGCCAAGGTGTAGAGATCCAGCACCAGCACTCTCAGCTGGTTTGTGTGTCTTTAAGGTAAAGGTCTTTGGGCATCTTCACTGTATTTGCAGAACTGCCCTACCATATAGAATCATACAATAATTAATGTTGAAAAAGACCTCCAAGATCATTGTGTCCAACCTTTGACCGATCAACGTGTCAAGGAGACCATGGCAGTAAGTGCCATGTCCAGTCGTTTCTTGAACACTCACAGGGGTGGTGACTCCACCACCTCCCTGGGCAGCCCATTCCAATGCTTAGCCACCCTTTCAGTGAAGAAACTTTTCCTGATGTCCAACCTCAACCTCCCCTGCAGCAGCCTGAATCTGTGTCCTCTTGCCCTGTCACTGGCTTCCTGGGAGAAGAGGACAACCCCCACCTTCCAGGGAGTCGTAGAGATCGATAACATCTCCCCCGAGCCTCCTCTTTTCCAGGCTGAACACCCTCAGCTCTCTCAGCTGCTCCTCACAGGACATATGCTCCAGACCCTTAACCAGCTCCATTGTACTTCTCTGGACATGCTCCAGCACCTCAATGTCCTTCTTGAATTGGGGGGCCCAAACCTGGACACAGGATTCCAGGTGTGGTCTCACCAGTGCAAAGTACAGAGGGATAATCCCCGCCCTAGTCCTGCTGGCCACACTATTGCTGACATAAGCCAGGTGCCTTTGGCCTTCTTGGCCACCTGGGCACACACTGGCTCACGTTCAGCTGCTGTCAAGCAGCACCCCCAGGTCCTTTTCCCCAGGACAGCTTTCCAGCCACTCTTCCCCCAGCTTGTAGCGCTGCATGGGGTTGTTGTGAACCAAGTGTAGAACTCGGTGCTTCGCCTTATTGAACCTTATTGAACCTCAGAGAGTTGGCTAAGGCCCATCAATCCAGCCCATCCAGATCCCTCTGTGGATCCTTCCTACCCTCCAGCAGAACACTCCCACCCAACTAGGTTCTGCCTGTGAATTTACCGAGTGTGCATTCAATCCCCTCATCTAGATCACTGATGAGATATTAAACAGGAGCACCACAGGTGCAGTCTGGCAGCAGCAGGATGTTGTTCCCTCTAGTTCCTTGCTCTGCTCATAGCATTAAGGGTGAGTTTGATCACACATATATGACACGTGATTGTTAAAGGACAAACTAATACACTGGAAAGGAGACAGGCTCTAAAGTAGTTAGAAATCTGCGAGGTATAGCTCTTTTAGACATGGTAATGCCATATCAGCCCCTGGCCAAGGGCCTTTGGCAGGTGTTGAGGTTTTTTCCCAGCAATACAGGTTCTTAAGCTGGCAAAATTATTGGCTTTAAACCCATCTTCTACAAAATCTTGTAGATAAATACAGTCTTGTCAGAGCAGAGAATTGCTTGCACAATAAATCCACACTTCTTACTAAAAGTCTCCATTTAAATTTCATTGTTGCATTTTCATTAGCAGCCTGGGATTTGGTAGTAGTTTTTCTGGTAAGATGAGAGAACTGAGATGCCATGCTTGATAAAAGGAAGAACTGAGATTCCATGCTTGGTAAATAAACAATTTGGAACACTGCTTATCTCAAGTCAATGATGATTGAAATCAATGATGATTGAAATGAAGTTAGCACTTTATCATTTCTATCACGTAGAGTGTTAAAGAGAGCTTTTTCTTGATTATATGTCACCATGTTAGGTCAGAGTTTTTGGAAGATCTGAGTAGAGCTAACGGATTTAGTTTAATGAATACTGAATATGACAAGAGGCATAGGACAGGTCACCCCAAAACTTCCCACAGTTTCTAGCCAATTTAGTTCTGTTGCTACAGCCACAACACAGACACAAGAGGACACATCCATTTAGGTAGCATCTCAACAGTTAAAAGCCCAGGTCTGGGTTAGGATGTCTTCAGTTGTTTCTTCTGGCCATGGTATCCTGCCATGCATATGTCCTCTCTGTCCCCCAAATTCCTTCCTCTGGCCTAGGCATCCTGACATGGGAGCAGCACAGGAGCTGTTCACAGTACTTCCGCAGACATCATTTTCCTTCATGCACAGGAATTTTTATGAACTCTTTGAACTCTTACTTTAAATTGTTTAAATATTTTGCCTCAAACACCTCCTTCTGGACAGCCATCCCTGTTTGGCTACCCTGACACTGAAAATGTCTCCTCACTTACATCCGAAATGTAAAAATACATAATTTGGGGCATTTTACTTATTTACCCTAAAGACTACTTTTGTTGCCCTGATATTTGCTCTTACAAAAATTTAAGTTTTAGCAATCTTAGCTCAACCTTTGTAATGCTACACTGAACAGGAGCAAAGGTCTTTCACTTTTCTTCTGAAAAAGTGCAACCATGATCCTTCAGATATCCCCTTTGTACCTATGTCTCAGTTTGAGTCTATAATTTTTAACGTCAGAGAATGAGCTCCACTGAAGGTTTCATCTTGTAGCTCATATTCCTACATACTATTTGACAGTATCCTATTTAACGTAACATGGAGGTGTAGTTATTCTGTTAGCTAAAATACCCATATCTTCCTCTTCCCTTGTTTATTCCCAACTAAGTAATCCTTATTGCATTTATCACTTATCCAGAAACTCTCCTTTTGTAAAAAAAATTGATTTCAACTGAATTTTCAGAGCTAAAATAAACTCATTCAGCCATGGGACTTGATGTCCATCAAATTTTCTTATTAGCTTGAGGATAAATGTTGAAAAATCAAATGTGCCAAAAGTTTTTCCTGTTCCATTCTTCCCTCACCCCTGACAAAGTTTGAATAGTTCTCATTTTTTGTCTCTGAGTCAATGCAGTGAAGACAAATTTCAATCTGAAACTAAAATCAAGACCAGAGGAAGGCAACTAGATGAAGAAAAATAAAATATATGCTTCTAATAGGTAGCATCATTTCAGATAACTACTGTATTATTAATTCAATGGAATTCTGGCAGTGGGAAAAAAAAAACATTAAGAAGATAAACAGCAGAAAGAAAATTAGGATTATGTCAGGATATGTCTTTTAAAGTATCGTCATGTGAAAGGATAATTTATCATAACCAAGAGGAATAAAGAGAAGTAATAAGCCAAAAGGCATTCTGCAGTTCTGGAGTGGCAGATCAATCAGGGGAATTCACAGTGGAGAACAGACTGGGCAGCCAGATGAGTCACATCACTGTGCCTGGGCTGGCTTCAACACAAATTCTTCTGCAGGTGCTGCCATCTGAATGTAAACCTTTCTCTGTTCTCCAGTGAGAGATTTTCAGAGTTTTCTTCTGCTCTGCTGAAAGAAGGGACTTCAGCAAATTAAACATTGTATCTCTCCTGAGGTACCAAGTGTTCACAAATCCTTACAGCTAGGAAAATCTTTCTGAGCTGAAGAAACTGGGAGTAATTGAACCTCATCCCACTTTGCACCTTGAAGTCAGTCCTATCCTGAAGACCAGCCTCCGGACACAGGAACTGCCAGCTTTGAGGTACAGCTGTAATGCCTAATGCCTCAGGTGCATGATCATCTGTTATTTCGTGATAGCCAAGTCACAATAGCTAGCAGAAATTTTCCACACATCCATTGTGTGGAAATGTGAAATGCTCCTTAAACCTTCTTTTAACTTCAAGGTGCTTCACCTGGATCTTACACTTCATAGATCAAAGTTATCTACAGTATTTGCTATTTCAAGATCTTTTTATTGAGTATGAACCTCAATAAATTATCAAGCCTCAGAGGAGTCTCCTTCACACTGGGCTTTTGGGAAGGCTTTGGCTGTGCAGTTCATGATCTTATTCCTATCACCATGAGAGATACCGTAACTCTTCACTCTGTTAGCTTGTCCATGTCAGTCTCATGAAGTTCAACAAGGTCAAATGCAAAGTCCTTCACCTGGGTCAGGGCAATCACCAGTACCAGGAGAGCCTGGAGGATGAATCCTTGAAGGAAGGCTTGTGGATACTGGTGGATGAAAAACTGGACATGACCTGCAATGTGCACTTGCAGCCCAGAAAGCCAACTCTATCCTGGGCTGCATCAAAAGCAGCACAACCAGCAGGTCGTGGGAGGGGGTGCACCCCCTCTGCTCTGGTGAGACCCCACCTGGAGTGCTGCATCCAGCTATGGGCTCCCCAGTGCAAGGCAGACATGGACCTCTTGGAGCAGGTCCAGAGGAGGGCCATGAGAGGGCTGGGGCACCTCTCCTGTGAGGACAGGCTGAGAGAGATGGGGTTGTTCAGATGGGAGAAGGGAAGACTTCAGGGAGATCTTATAGCCTTACAGTATTTTCAAATCCCCTCTAACCCAACCACTCTGTGACTTGATGATTCTGTAGGTTCATGAAGAAGGAAAAAGCTGAAGGAAGAAAGAGCAATTAGCTCTTCAGCAATTTAAATTTTCAAAGTTATACAAGATACAAGAATTATGGGCAAAAAGATTTGTGGTTGTTGCACGATACAAGAAAACAGCATGTCATAAGTTGCATGAAAAACTAATTTCTTGTAGCAACTGATTTCCCAGGAAGTCTTACTATAAGATTTCAGACTGAAAATCACTTGAAACGTACCTGCTGCATATGGACTGTACTGGGGAGAAAGAGCACTGTCTTTAGGCTGCTGACCTCGGAGAACTGTAAATAACATCACAGTGACATTGGTAAGGAAAAGATAATGACAACATGATTTTGTTGTAGAAGAGATAAAAATGTGCTTACTAAATGGATGACCATGGATGATATGTAAATGGGAGGACCTGTTCTGATCTAGTACTTTGTTGTTTATCTTTGTTTTCAGATTAACAAAATTTTTAACGACATATCGCTTCCCTATGCAAAGATCTGAGCTCCAATTTTTGACAAACAAATGCTGTGTTGAAAATTAGATGTGTATTTAGATTATGATTAGACCATAATGAAGCAAAAAAAAAATATTAAAAAAAAAAAAACCCAAACAACAATAACTTCTGGAGATTGTTTACACAGGAAAAGAATTTTCAAAGATTTCACAGAAGAATTAACCTCCTTTCCACTACTAAGTTCTATTTAAAACTATAAAGGATATTGTTTACATTTCTCATTATCACTCACTGGAGGAAGGCAATCCATTCCTCAGGGAGTAGTTTTTCTTTTGCCTCCTCTGTCTCTGCTGTGCACAGGTATCAACAATGGAAACATCAGAAACAGCGACAGCATGAAACAAAAGCAGCAAGCACAGGCATAACTTAAAACTGTCAAGATCTAGTAAAAGGAAGTTGTTACTTTTTGTTCCAGTTTGAGCTCCCCACCCAAAGGATCTGGTATCTTCTTGCGGGAAGCTCAAAACAGTGTGCCAACTTTTCTTTTCACTCCACTTCTTTCTCCTCATGTCTTTTAGACATGAAATGTGAACAAATATGAAATAAATGCTAGCAGATCTAGAATTAAGCTTTTTTTTTTCTTAACAAAAGATTGAGAGATATAGATATTCAAAAATATATTGAGTTGGGAAATGAAAAAAGCAACAAAGATTGCAACAAAGTCTTTGTTGCCTTCATATTTAACAATATGAATTAGTAACAATATGAAGTGACTGACATTAAAAGAATAGAGTTGAGATCCCCTGTAGGTATGATACAGATGTCCCAGACACTTACTTGATACCTGGATGATCTTCTGATGATTTTTACTTCTTTCTCACCAGTGAAATGTACTGCTGAGCATTTGAAAAAGCATATTAAATACTGCTTTTCCCAATACAGTTTTGTGTATATCCAAGTGAACCATCAGTAAAAGAATGTGAGTTGTATTCCTGAGTGGATGTATATGTACTTCCTTCAGAAAACAGAGTTTAACTCTTAGCACTCACAAGAGTTGTACTGCCCTATATGTACAGAGGGAAGGACAGGGTGTCCCAGCACATCACACAGCACTCAGGTCCCTTTCCCTGTCTTTCCTCCTAATGCCACCTAAATGGAGCAGGATTAACACATATCAGTAAAAGAAAGTGAAGGAATTTACTGTCTGAAGGAATGTATCTCTAAATTTTTAACTTGAAATCCAGGACTTAGATTCTCACTGGCCACTTTTTAAACATATAAATTAAAGAGGGGGGGAAATGTGCCATTTTAGGCTTCTTAACATAGAAGCTAACTGACTGTGAAGCAAGAACATCTTTTTGGGTTCTTCCAATCTAAGATGGCTATGTCTCAGCAAGGTAAATGGGCAGAAGACTTTCTGGCAGAATGGTAAAGGTCTCTTTTTTATCACCTGATGACATGCTTGTGTTCCTGATAATGATTTCTGAAAACCCATGGCGCTCTTGCTTGAGATATGAAGAGCATACCAGAATGGTCATACCTTGGCCATGAGCAGGGGCCAGACTCCTCAGTGGTGCTCCGTGACAGGACAAGGAACAGTGGCCATAAAGTAAAACATAAGAAGTTAAATCTCAGCATGAGGAAGAACTTCTTTACGCTGAGGGTGGCAGAGCACTGGAACAGCTGCCCAGGGAGGGCATGGGGTCTCCCTCTCTGGAGAATTTCAAAGCCCACCTGGACACATTCCTGTGTCACCTGTTCCAGGTGACCCTGCCTTAGCGGAGGGTTGCACTAAATGATCTCCAAGGTCCCTTCCAACACTAATAGTTCTGTGATTCTATGACTCTGTGACCTCATCACCAGGTATCACACGTGGCCGTTCTCAATCCTAACGCATTCAGTTCTCAGGCACAACTAATTTGCAGTAGCAAAATTGAGGGGATGCCCAGATCCCCACACCTGCTGTGTTCGAATGCAGACCTGTACAATAAAACAGGCAAGGCACATTATCTTTTTTTAAGCTATAGTTAAGCAATAGCATATGACAAGCAATAGTTCATACCCCTCAGTTCTGAGATTGTTCTGGATGTGTAACACAGCACTAACAAGTATTTAGCTTGGGATTTATTCTGGGAACACTGACATACACAACCTGTGCTATATAAGCACATTCGCAAGTTAAAGTAGCACCGTAATTTTATCTTCTCTTTCAACTGGAGAACATATGTTGCCTTTGTTTGTTATCCAGACCTTTCAGATCTACCAGTGGGAATCATCAGTCATCTAGGATTGCTCAATTTACTCTCACATATTCACTACAGAGCTTTTGGTGTCATTTACTTCCAGAACAATAGTATGCTGTGATCTCACTAGGGGCTTCTATGCAAGTCTTTGAGTCTTTTTTTATTCATGAGGGTCTGTCTTTGGCTTGCTGTTCTCCTTACACTCTCTCTGGGTAATCTCACCCTTCACTTCACATGAACATCTGCAAGCAGATTTGCAGATCTGTTCCGTGCTTGCCTACCACTGCCAGCAAAAAGCTGCTGTGGCTGTGCTGCCATCAGGCACAGGCAATGTTGTTTTAGCTGATTTTAATTATGGTGGCTGTAGAAAATACTCTGGAATTCTGGGAACCGAGATCATTGAAATTAAAGTAAATTGAAAGATAAACACAACTAAATGTTTCAATTAAGAATTCTGACTTCAAAAGGATTATTTTTTGAGAGAGAGAAATTAAGGACTCTAAATGAACACACAGCTAATGGGAATGAGGTTATGAAAACTACCACAACAAATCTGGAACAAAAACTGATAAATACAAATATGGCAGGCCTGAACATTTCCTCCCTAAAATGCATAAAAGAAGAGGGAAACAAGGACAGAAGATTAACTGTTTTCCACTAAATCTATGAAATGAAAAATAGTATGATAAAAAATAGCAAAAAAATAAACTAATTCAAGAGACAGAGAGGGATAGAAACAGAGGAAAACAGATTAATTGCTTGGGCAACAGTGGCAAATATTGCAGCTTCGGTAGTATGCACAGCTTCAGGGCAAATCTTGAACTTTTGAAACAAAGCCAGTGAAGCAAAAGGAAAACAGGATAAAATGTACTATGAGCTATCAAATGGGGCTCATGCCACCTAGTATCTCTCTTCAGTATGAAGCTGATTTTCAAAACCTAAAAAATATTTCTAAACTCTATGATGGATCTTATCCATCAGGATTTTCAAGGAGTGGGTGACAAACTGTCCTATATGATAATTTATTGTTTAAATTGGAGAAGAAACTATACACAGAAGAACTATAAAATGATTGATCTGATGGGGTTTTGTTTCTTTTTTTTTCTTTGTTTACTTTGGTGTTGTCACCATTATGATTTCAGAGAAGAAATTCTGTCTAGTACTGAAAAAGTAAATATTATCATGCTGGGAGTTTCCCAGGGAAGGCTTCAAAGATATGGATGAAAACTTGAAGTTTCTCTTACCTGATATTTTCACAACAGACCTGGCACATGCATAAGATATTTTTCATTGAAGTTTACTAAAGATGGGTGTTTGGAGTCACCATTAGTTCAAAGAAGGTTTGGAAGATATACAGGGTGAAGGAGATGACTTTGAAAGTTGGATTTACTGGCATGGGTTGAATCATAGCTCTGCCAAATACAAGTTTGCAGGTTTTGAAAGTCTGACTCAAACTTCTGTTAGGAAGTCATCACTGGAAAAAGGTTCAAGAAATACCTGAATGTGTCATATCAATCACAGAGTGGTTGTAAGTCATCAATGCAATGAAAGCTGAGGTGAAAAAATTAGATTCCATCTAAAAAAACTCAAGCAAGAGATTTTTAAAAGAGATACTCTGAGGTAAAGAAACTTGTGCAGAATAAAAGGAAGCTTGGCTCCTAATGACATGCTATAACGTGGTTATTACTGGTAGCCAAGGGCTCATCTTAAATCAAAAGGCTCAAACCCCCAAGAGATGCCAAAGATAAAATGTAGAAAAATGAAACCTTTTTCTTCTCCATCCTCAGTACTCTCCTACTTCTGACGGTATTTTTAACCTCTTAAAACTTGAGCTTGAAGCAAGATTTTGGGGCTCTCATCACACAGAAATGTCACTTGAAGTATTGCACAAAATTGCATACATTGTGCAGTCATTTGAAATATGTCAGAAGAAGTTCTCACTGATCACGCTGCTCACTGATTCCTCTGCAGCTTGTCTAGGGCATGCTGGGCCAGCTTTAGACAAGCTGGCCACTGGGAAAGAGGGGAACCCTGTGTGGGGTGCCAAAGGCAGGAGAAATACAATGCTATGACTGCCCTGATAGCTGCCCCACATCAGATTGCCCACTGCAGCAGTGGAGGTCTCCAATCCCTGAACCTGGTAGCTGGCAGAATATGTGGGGATGTCTGCACATCTGTGAGGTTCCACTCTGTTTTACGTGTAGGACAAGGCAATGCAAATCAGATACTAAGAGCTCACTTGTTTTCTGTCATTGCAGAAAGGAGTATTTTTGCCCAAGAAACACATAGCCAGAATGCAATGTTTGGTCAACACGCAGTAAACACTTAGATTTGCTTCTCAGTGACTAATGAGAGACACAATTTTATGTTTCCATAAGGAGCTGTAGAGGGTCGACACTGGCTGGATGCCAGGCACCCACCACAGCCTCTCTCCCAATCCCCTCTGCAGATGGACAGGGGAGAGAAAATATAACAAAGGTTCATGAGTTTGGATAAGGTCAGGGAGAGATCACTCGCCAAATACCATCATGGGCAAAACAGACCTAATTAGAGATATTAAGTGAATTTATTACTAACACAATCAGAGCAGGATAATGAGAAGCAAAAGAAGACCTTAAAAATACATTCTCCTCACCCCTCCCTCCTTCCCAGCTCTACTTCTTCCCTTCCCAAGGGAACAGGGAAACAGGGAATGGGTATTATGGTCAGTTCATCACAGGTTGTTTCTCCTACTGCTCAGGGAGAGGAGTTGTTCCCCTGCCCCAGCATGGGGTCCCTCCCATGGGAGACAGTTCTCCATGAACTTCTCCAATGTGAGCCCATCTCATGAGCACCAGTTCTCTGCAAACTGCTGCAGTGTGGGTCACTCTTCCATGGGGTGCAGTCCTTCAAGGACAGGCTGCTCCAGTGTGGGTCCTCCATGGGATGACAAATCCTACAAGGAAACCTGTTCCAGAGTTGGGTTCTCTGCCCACGGGTCTGCAGGTCCCTGCCAGGAGCCAGTTCCAGCATGGGCCTTCCACAGGTTCACAGCCTCCTCTCAGGCATCCGCTCACTCCAGCATCGTGGATCTCTCCATCCCCATGCCCTCCACAGGCTGCAGGTGGATCTCTCCATCCCCATGCCCTCCATAGGCTGCAGGTGCATTTCTGCATCCCCGTGGATCTCCATGGCTGCAGGGGCACAGCTGCTTCACCATAGTCTGCACCGTGGACTGTGGGGCATCTCAGCTCCAGCATCTGAAGCACCTCCTGCCCCTCCTTCTGCACTGACCTTGGTGTCTGCGGAGCTGTTCCTCTCACATGTTCTCACTCTGCTCTTCTCTGGCCACAATTAAAACTGCGCCATAAATTTGTTTTTTTCCTTCTTAAATCTGTTATCACAGAGGTGTTACCATCATTTCTAATTGGTTTGGCAAGCAACACATACGTCTTGGAGCAGCCAGGGATTGTTTTTATCAGACATGGGGAAGCTTCTGGCAGCTTCTCACAGAAGATATCCCTGTAGCCCCCCTGCTTCCAAAGCTTGGCCATGCAAACCCAACAGAGAAGCATAAAACATATAACATCAAACAGATATTGAAAAATGGCCTGTGTGCCATGAAAGGCCAGTATGCCAGCCAGCACAGCTCTGCAGCTGCCAAAAGCATTTTTCCGCTGGGGAGAATGTCAGGACTGCACAAAAATGAAAAGGAAATAAGCCTTAAATAGAAGTAAAATTCAAACTGGATTTGTATCTGTGAGGAGAAAGCTAACAAATCTCTTTGAAATAGGAAGTATTTGAGGTAACAAAGGCTAATAAGTGGAGATAATGTAGATAGGAACAAGTGGTATCAGGGCGTTTCTTTGTAAATCATATTTGTATAAGGCCATAGAAAAAGTTACAGGTAGAGATAAAACGAAAGATCACTGTTGTAAAAGGACAAGAAATAGTGAAAGGACAGTAAAGACCTTTTGAGACATATTATGTTATAATCAGCTTCTCAGAAATCTATAGCAATGATCAAGCTAATTCTTTGAAATGCCACAAGTAGCTTTCCATGGTATGGTGGAAAAGTGTAAGTGAATGAGCATGGAGAGAACAAGAAGCACAGTCTGAAAGGGAGTTTCGTCTATGCTAAGGAAAATCCTCTTCTAAAGCCTGTTGTCTTCTCTGCCAGTGCCCAGGCAGGCAGGCAGATGCCTGGTGAGCTGAAGGCACCCTGAGGCAGGAGGAGCTGTCTCCCTGCCGTGCAGCCCAGAGCACAGATGCAACATGCAGAGGAACATCTGCCCCTGTGATAGCAGAGAAGCTTTCCAAAACATTCACTGTTTAAAACGTTAGCCTCAACAGCCCTTTGGATGCCTGCACCATGGCGTGGGTGGCTGTGTCCTGTGTTTTCACAGCCTAAGGCATGGACTGTGATCCTCTGGCAGCAGGAGGTGCAGGTGTGAAGAAGGGACGCAGGAACAGGGAACACAGGCTGTGACGGAGTTTTTGCCTGTGGGACAGGAGGTGAGTCAGGCAGAGAGTATGCTGGAAACACTGATGTCAGGTGGTAAGAGGAGAGGATTTTGGAGGACGTGTTCTTACCTTCTGCCCCCTCCCAGTGACAGAGAAGCCAGAGGGACAGGGATGACACAGGAGGCCCATGGGATGCAGCCAAGGTTGGTTGGCAAAAGGACAACAGAGACAGAAGGATGACTGTCACTGGAAAGGGAGATACATGAGACAAAGGAGTCAGCAAAAGNTAGAGACAGATAGAAGGATGACTGGCACTGGAAAGGGAGATACAGAAAATAAAAACATATGAGACAAAGGAGTCAGCAAAAGCCAGTCAATGCCAAGCTGTCCTGGCACAGCGTTACCCCGAGTTTTCCCTTGTTCTCCCAGCACCTAAGGGCAATGTGACACCACTCAGGCATGCAGGAACCCTTCCACTGGTGGGTAGCAGTGTGACCTAGCTGGCACTCAGCTGGGAAGAGCAGAGGCTTGTCCTGCAGCTGGAAAGAGCAGAGGCTTGTCCTTCAGCAGGAGACCCCAAAATTGTCTAAAAGTGGGTGTGGGAGGCACCATGCTGCCAGACAAGGGTACTCAAAAGAAATGAGCAGGGACTGCTCCCGCATGCTGATAATTATTTCATGAGTAGGGAAGAGCATCCTTATGTTATCAGTGGAGGAAATTTTTTACAGAGGTATTTATACCTATGCCACATGGAGCAGCCTTTAGCTTAGTCATAATTAACGCCCATGGCCACCTCTGCAAATGTAAGACAAAAGTAAAAATAACAGCAGGGATGTAGAAGATGGTTTGAAACAGACAGCAAGGTGTTTTGAGCCAGGTATGCTTAAGCAGCAAAGATGATGCAAGGTTGTTTACCAGGGAATCCCCAGTGAATTTTTTGTCTGAAGTGGGCAGAGTGACTGAGGATGTATGAATTCCACCTGGCACACTTGGTAGGTCAGCTGGTTTATTCTGCAGGTTGTACCTGCTGCAGCAAAGCAGGGCATCTGCCCCACACTCCCACTCTGCTCAGAGCAGCCACATTCCACTGGAGAAAGTACGGGAAGAAAATGCTGCAAAGTTGGAGCCACTTTTTCTAGCCCCAGTTGACAGAAGTCATCAAGGCTGAGATTTACATTTGAGAAGCAGCAAGCAGCAGACTTGTCTACCTCTGTCCCTGCCTGGCAACCTGGACATAGTCTAAACCTTTCATATTATCTGTCTCCAGACACCTGCTCACAACAGCATGGTTTTTACCTGAACTGAGCTCATGTCTAGCCCATGCATAGTGGAGATCTGTCATTTTTATATAGCAGCTCTCAAAGGAAACATTGGCCTGCATTTTGGTCGAAATGCCACCTGGCAATATCAGAAAGACCAAGTGTTGCCCAAGGACTGAACCAAAGTGTCAGAAGGTAGCTCACAGTAGCACTCCTTAACATTATTCCAGCAGAGGCCGTCTGATTGACTTATTGACTCCCTGGAAATACCCTTTAGTGGGATCTACTGTGGAGATAACAAGAAAGAGCTTATCCCTCTTCTGTAAGCTTTAGTACAGAAAACAAATAATCCCGTGAACAAGAGAGGTAAGGAAGCTCAGTCGGCGTTGCCATCTGTTCCATATGGCTGGATTTTGCTGGGTTGACAACACCTCTGCTCTGTAAAGACACTACTGCAGTCTCTGTCTTTTACCTGGCTTTTAGCTGGGTGCTTATTTTCATGATACTGTTCTCTAAAGTGGGTTGAAGGTTGCCTGTAGTTCAAAAGCTAGCACAGTGGAATAGACACACAGACATGTACAAACACACAGAGGCCAAGGAAACTTTATTTCCTATGAGGACCAGGCTGAAGAATAAGCTGCAACATTCATTTCCTAGAGAGATGAGAAGAAAATCCATCAATAGAGAACTACAACTTAAATGTATCCCCAAGTAATACTGATTTCAGGACTTGATTATGTGTTCCACTGCTAAAACAGCATCTAACTCTGTTATTTTCAGGTGCTTATTTCATTTGCATACAGACTGTTGAAGAAATAAGTCATCATGTCAACAGTCAGTGATGAAGTAAATGTTCAGAATTCATTTTGTTCAAAGACCAGATCTGTCTCATATGGCCAGCCAGTGCGTACAGCCCACCAGAGCACTGAGACTGGGTTTGCATCAAAAGGTCCATAAGCTCACAGCAGCACAGGAAGCCCATCCTGAAGTACTGGGGAGCAGAAGATGTGTCATCCGTCAGTCACAGCTGGCGCTCAAGCTCTTTCAATAGAAAGAAATAAATATCGTGACAATCTTACCTGTCAGATACTGAAGGAATGTCAAATCCAAATTTTTCAAGTACTTTCATCCTCACGTGACAAGGTTGCCACCTGTGATTGATGGTTCTGACATTTCAGACCCACACCATTTGGGGTGGCATGATGCCTGTCCGCCTCCCAGAGAACATCCCAGGGAATTAGGGAAAAGCTGGGAAGAGCATTCCAGGCTAGGCAAGCCCACCCTCAAGGGAGACTTTTTTGCTTGTATTTACTTTGTGTTCCCACCTTGGCTGGCTACCAATCTGAGAGCCAGAGGATGGCTAAGGGGACCCCAAAAGGGAGAGCATTCCCATTTAGCATGGGAGCCTTGGCATGGGCAGCCTAGGAGGTGCAGCCTCCATTTCTCAGTGCTGCACTGGGGATCTGTGACTGTTCAGACTGCCTCTCCGTGATCAGTAGGAGGCCTTCTGCAGGGGGAAGGGTGTCGGGGAAAGGGACAATTGGTAACCCTNTAGACTGCCTCTCCTCCATGATCAGTAGGAGGCCTTCTGTCAGGGAAAGGGACAATTGGTAACCCTGAGGGAGGGGTCCAGATATGGGAGTAATGAGGCTCAAAGCATGACTCTCTCCAGTCCTGGAACTTTCCAAAAGTGAGGAATCTCTGGCCTCCCTGAAGTGCTGGGAAGACAATCATCAATGTCTACTGGTATAGCTTGGCTCTGGACATAAGAGAGGGATTCAGCTTTCTTCCCTGTATCATATCATACAGTATCATATCATATCATATCGGCCCCTCTCGACAAGAAAAACATGGAGATGCTGCAGCACCAAAGAAAGGAAAGAGAGTTGGTGAAGGGTCTGAAGCACGTTTTATGAGGAGTGAATAAGGAAACAAGCGATAGGCCTCGAGTCACACCAGGGGAAGTTTAGACTGGACATTGGGAAAAATTTCCTCACTGAAAACATGGTTACAGATTAGAACTAACTGCCCAGGGAAGTGGTGGGATCTACAACCCTGGAAGTGTTCAAAAAGCATGCAAATGTGGCAACTTGGGGGACATGGGTTAGTGGTGAACATGGCAATGCTGGGTTATGAATTGGACTTGGTGAACTTAGTGGTCTCTTCCAACCTACAATTCTATGACTCTGTGATAATCGTATTGTATCTTTGTCCCTGGACAAAGATGATATGCCCTGGCATCAGCTTTTTGGCTGGACCCTGGAGAGGGCTCTTGTTGCCAGGGGTACAGCTGGCAGAGATGCCCTGTTCATACAGTCAGCCTCAGCTCCTTTGCTGTTGGTTGAAAGAAGCACCATGCATTGGGTCACAAACCAGACCATTCATTAATATTCTGCCAACAATGCACCTCCCTTCCCCAGTAGAGACAACATGAAAAAAACCACAAAATCCTGTTGTTCTGTCTTCCCTCTACGACTCATTCTCCCTGTGGCAAGGAACATCTGGTCCTGGCAGACCAGCTGTGGCAAAAGCAGTGGTTCCTCACAGGAATTGCCTTGTCAGATCCGGTCCCTATCTCAGCGACCCCATGAAGCTCCCAGGATACTCTGCAGCCAATCCCTACAGTGTCTTCTTTTCAAATATTTGGTTTAGAGACACTTTAGCTCTCACTGCTTCCACCCCAGAAGCTAAAAGCCCAGATCTTCCCCTTTCCCATGATGGAGCACCTTTGGATGGTTTCCTGAACACCTCTGGCTCTTTCTAGAATTGTTTTCTGCACTGTGACTCACCTGATGCTACTACTCAAGCCAAGAAATGTGCCCAGGCTGCTTTCTGAGTCTCTCTGTTGTCTTCATATCTTGCCATAGCAGGTGCTTGGTACTGGCAGCATGATGCAAAGCCGTGGTCTGTTGAGCAGTGCTGGCAGCCTTGCCCTCACCTAGACATGGAGAGAGCACGTGATGTTGTTCGATGCACACCACTGTAGCTGGGCTCTTGGTGGGTGCTCTTGTGCAGAGCAGGGCTAGCATGACAGTGAGGGTTGAGATTAAGTGTGTGGTGGGGTGAGGGGAAGGTGGACTCTTCCTCAGTCCATGGGAATCTATCCCTGCAATAAGCTGCTTCTTGGCTTGGGGGTCTAAAGACCACATAAACATGATTTTCTGCAGGATGTGAGGAGCAAGGCACATCTGTGATATTTGCAGATGTTTTTGGGAGAGCCTCAGGCCTGATGCCTTCAGCCAGGTTACTCTTAGAAAAATGGAAGGTGAGCTTAGCGGAGCACATATCTACAGTCCCTCCTCCAGCCCTTCTGCCTCAGAAGAGTTCTCATACTGGCCCAGGCAAGGGAGAGCATGGGACAAACCAGCCTAAGATGGAGATAGCATTGGTGCACAGACCTATTGTTAGAGTCTGTGCATGACTATCAGCCTGCCCTCCCACAAGCTAGTTTGGGAATGAGAGAGTTGGAAATTCTGTGGAGAAAGCAGAAAAGTGGAGACAGTTCACCAAAAGCCTTACAGACACATGTTCCTGTTCCATCCCAGCTTTTTTGCCTCCTTTACTCCTCCTCTACACACAAGCAGGAGTTTGGGTGGCAGAAACCAGGTCAGCACTGAGAGGTTAATTAGTGCACAGCTTAATGCTGGGTGTCACATGGTCTGTCCTAACAACTTCATTACATGTGACAGGGTGCTGCACTCCCATCATCTTACTGGGCTTTTCCTTATTGCATTCTGCAAATAAGGCCTGCCTCATGTCTGTCTGTCTGCCTGTAAGTGCTCTCTGACACAAGGTAGGCAGAGTATCTTTACTGAGGTAAAGGCTCCAAGTGCCTTCTTCCATCCTGGTACAGAATATCCCACCTGTTCCTGACATAGAACCTCAAAAGAATTGTTATTTCCAGGATGGAAATCAACACAGACACAGTAATTTCTTAAATTTTTAGGAAAAAAAAAAAAAAGTTTATTTTAAACCTCTAACACTATGACTACCCTTGCATATATTGAAAACACCCTTTTCTGCCCTGGTTTTTTTTTTTTTTTTTCCCAGTTCTGATTTTCGGCTTCATTTTTTGTTTATTGCTGGGGGTTTTATAGGATTATTAGAGCTCCTATAAAAAAGAAAACCACTAATAACCAAACCAACAACCACACATTGAGTGAGACCTGTTGCATACACTTTCAGTGTCAGATATGCTGGAAAATCCAAAGAGAATATGATGTTGAAATACGCTTCAGTAAGAAATGTCCTTAAACGTTCTACTGGAGATTGTATTGAGTATTTTAGATTGAGTTTTAATGTGGGTTTTCTTCCAGATGGTTGAGGAAGGATACTGCTGAGACAGATAACAGCTTTAAATGCACACGCCTGTTTAGCTTGACAGTTTGCAAACAGCGGAGTGACAAAGTTCATGAGCAGCACAAGGAGCCATCTCAAGCTCTCCTCAACTATAACTTATGACCAACACCCCACGTGTGGAGCCCCCACCTTGTGAACCAGCACCTCTGAGACACAAATGTACCTGCATTGCTCCCTCACTGTGCGGGTGGGGCTGGCTCACAGCAAACCTGATATGCCTGAGGAGCAGGACAAAGGCTTCCTCAAGATATCAGACTCAGCAAGACCATGGGATGCCTGGGCCAGCCATGCAGGAGGGCTCACAGCCCAAGGGATCCAGCTCCCTGCTCAGGGCTGTGCAACACGTGAGGTGCGCCAGAGCCCCAGGTTAAATGCCTTGTGCTGAGGGCTTGGCTCTGGTACCATGGCACTGAGGTTGTAGGGAGGGCTTCAGTCTTCCAGTCATGGAAGATGAGGGAGAAGTCAGTGGAGGGGTGCATGGCAACAGAATGAGGCTACCTGCATGCAGATCTGAGGAGTGAGCAACACAGCTCGCAAGGGAAGCTTTGTGGTCCCTAGTGCTGGGGAGGAGAGGAGCTTCATGGGATGGTGTCCAAATGGATGGGATCTGGTTGAGGGAAAATAAGAAGCAAGAAAGCTTTCTCTCTGAGGTGCTGGCAAGAAGGGTGCTTGAGCTGCAGCACAAGGGTGCTGTCTCCCATTGCCTGCTTGCTGCTTTTCTGGGAAAATAGGCTCTGGCCACTAAGCAAACAGGACTACAACAAATAAATACCTCAGCAGACAAACCTATCAGTTTTATCCTCTCCACTGAAACAATCTGAAATACATCCAGTAAGAGCTAGCAGCTCAGGCTGAAACTGGGCCACGTGATTCACAATTTATCCTTTTGCTTATTTTTTCTCAGCAATGCATGCTCAAGGTTTTTCATCTTCATCTGTATCAAAGGCTAATCTTGACTTCTATTTCTTTCATTCAGTGTTTGGAACAGTAGGTTTATTTGTAGAGAACTAGGTAAGCTTTGGTGTTTCTCAATGTGATTTTTCAAGTGCCTAGTGTTGCTGTTATACATTTCCTTTTCATCAGAAAAGCAGACTGGTCTTTCTTTTGTAATGCAAGCCTAAAAACTGATCAGGTGCCAGCTTCTGTTGTTACTGGGTTCTAGCTGCAGATGTCAATTTGCTGGCATGCAGTCTAAGTTCAGCCTAAGACGAAAGGACACTGCAGACAGCAGAGGCAGAGGGTTTGGTGCAGAGTGGTAAAATGCATTTCCTATTTGCAGAAGGATCAAGGTCACGCCAAAGAGAATTCCATTTGTTACACTGAGGAAATGATGAGGAGGGATAGAGGGATTCCATTTAAACAAGTGAGAATGAGCAGAAGAAGGACCAGGAAGACATAGGAAAGGGAATCTACAAAGGTAGAGCCATTTGAAGAAAAGAGGAATAAAATTAGAGGGATAGCAGCATAAAAAGGAAGATGAGATTGGGAGCCAGGTGTGGGGATTTGATGTCTGAAATGCATGGAGTGGGTACCATGACGAGGATGGGACAAGACATATGCAAAGCATTGAGTGAGCAGGCAGGAAAGGGAGTCACTGTACTTGCAATTACTTGTGCCCCTGGGATCCTAAAGAGCTTATTTTGATTCTCAGTAGTAAAAAAAGATCTCCAGTGGTGTTTTTAACTAGTTTTCAGGGCAATTAGAACAGTGGTCAAAACTCTAAAGTGCTGCATGTGACCGAGAAATAAGACATGAGCACAGATTGTATCTTTAAGAGGCCACTATTAGGTGCAAACCCCAGTGTGGCAAACAGAAAAATGCATCACTGTCTCAGCCCAGCTGCTGAGCACTGGTGACTGATGTTCCATAAAGAGGAATTCAGAGTGTGCTGGTGCTGTCACCAAACTCATCCACTGTTTTCCATCTTACTAAATGGTGTGTTCAAGGTTACAAGGTTTGGAGACCTTTATGTCCTTACAACTCTGTACATCTAGCTAGTGAGTAAAAAGACATAAACCTCATTGCAAATTGCCATTCTAGGCATTATGTCCTCATCCAACATACACCAGCTTAGTCCAGCCTTGCTTCACTGCCCCTTAGATTCCAGGCAGCTGGGGTAATAAACTTGACACCCCAGCTTTTGCCTTTTTTTAGGCCAACTTGCACACTGGATGTAAGATAGGTATTCATATACAGGCAATATTTACAAAAGGTTCATTTAAAAGGACAAATCTTCTCTTGCCTGGCACATCAGGTTCTAGTTAGGCCTGAGAACAGGGGAAGAGCCTCTGCAGCATGTCTGGCTTCTAAAATGCTATTGCAATATTACAGTACAGTTCTTCCCATAAGAGAGATAAAAATGAGAATTAAGTCTAAGGGCATGAAAATCAAGCAAGATTAACAGCCACTAAGACAGATGTTTAGCTACCTCCTGCTGCTCTGTCCCATAGTAAAACCTTTCATTTCTAGCCTTCCTTCTCATGTGCTCTCCTGTATTTTCATGTTTATATCCATTTCCTCATCTGCCTGGAAGAAGGTTGGTAAGATGTTCTCAATTTTGACCTCAAAACTAAGTGTATTGCACAGACAATTGTCCTGGCTTGCTATTTTCATCACAGCATTTATGCCTTGCACCCCCTCTGCACCACATCAGTGTAACTTCATTGGTCTTTGCTGACCAGGTATTTTACAACCCAGGTTTGCTCTGTATAGTATTCTTGCATAGTTGATTTCTAATCCCATCTTTACCCCACAAATTCTGTCCATCTTGATCACTTAATTAAGATTTGTTTTCCATTTCCATGCTGGTGATTTTTCTATAGAGCCTTCTAATCTTAAAATTTGCTTTCCCAGTGACTCCAAAACCATTTGCTTGTCTGCCTTCATGCTCCCCTTTTTGATAGTACTAATTTTTTTTTTAATTTTGGTTTCTCAAGCCTTTTACCAGATAAATCACTACTGTACTGTAGTCACTGTTTTACTCATTTGTTCTCTGGAACGCAGCATCTGGATGAGGTTCTTACATACCATCTATTTCATAGTACCCATCGCCTTGCAGTTCTCCCTCATCAGCTCTCGAATCAAGCTTTGATAGCCTCTCAAGGATGGGTTCTATGTTTTCCTTTTAACAGTGACGATGTGAAAAGTGCAAACATCATAGCCAGTTGAAAAGAGTGAATGATGTAGATGCCAGGCTCTAAACCAAATTTCCTAAAGCCACTCTTCTTGACCACATGCAGAGCAGTGATAGCTAATAATTACTCTGTACAAAGATGCATGAAACAATACACATTTGTATGAAAAAGATTCTATATTTTCTTTGTTGTTACTTTCCCATCAAGACAGAAATTACTCCACCAGCAAACAATCTGATATCTACCGTAAACAGGGACAGCAATAACCTACAAAAACTCTCATTCTAATTTTCCACTTGGTGAGCAAGACTAGGTATTTTTCTGTTTTAGTATGTTCTGAATGTTATTCATTATTGAAAAGACCATGGTAATCATAGCTACAACCTTTAGAAAATAGAAATCAATTTCTTCATATGTAAGTGAATAGCGTTCATCCCTCTGGATGGTAAAGTCTTGAGTTCAGGGAGTGTTAAACAAAATTGTTTTCACTTTTTGAGACAGAAGGGTAAATTTAGGCTAACTGAGCTGCAAGACTTTCAGTGTTTTGTCTTCTGGCTGACTATCAGGGTAATGTTGAATTTGATTGAATTTCACTGAAGAAGAAACTGATATCCTCTATCCAACAACCTTTTTTCTTATCTGACCTGTCCATTTAGTCCCTTTCTGCACCAGTTTTAGGGGTTTTAAGTGTTCCTAACTGAAACTTAAATGTGAATACATATTCTTTTTCTTTCCTTCTTTTGTCTTCATCAAGAAGGTATCTGAACACTAAACCAAATGACCTTTTCTGCTAACAAATCTGAATCTGCTAACAGCATTGTGCACTTTATGTATATATAGACTAGGAGGGCAGGAGCTTCAAAAGCCATCTCAAGAGGACAGAGTGGAACTTAGAGACCAGGAGAAATAATAAAGCCAAGTCTGTACTACATCCAGCATCTGAAATACCAAAAGACAGCTAAACACTGTGCTATGGAACGTGTACATACATTGACCATTGAAGGCATGGTTTACTAAGCACAGAAAGCACCTCCAAAAGGTAATTTGCATAAAAGGAAGGCTGGACAAAGTCACTTTTTCTTAAAAAACAACAGAAACATACCTAAAGAGAAATCTGAATGGATGAAAAAGAAAATAAGTCTCATGGAACAGAAGAAGGGAAACTTGTCCCCACATCACCTGGCTGGTGAGCCCTATGTAGCTCCACTTGCACCCATATGGACTGGGAGAACACTGGAGAGCCAGGACAGTGGCACAGAGAGACCATAGTAAAGAAAGAAGCTGTTCTGATTCACCTTGCATAGAAGACTAATAGTCAAGCCAGAATATGACAGAGAAGTAAATCTCCAAATCAGCTGTGGTATTAGGGTGATTAAAGAGAATCCTTTAAGTATCCTACTGAATTTTCAAAGTCTAGTGCTAGCAGACTCCTCAGGAAAAAGTGACTAGGATAAAAGCACATACTTTTCATCTTAAATGATAGATGCAAATAGAACTGTATTTCTGAGAAACCATGCAAGGTGCTTGAGAATCTAAATAAGTTTGTTGATCTCAAATCAATCTGCAAAGCTGCAAGTGTCCATTTGGAGGCAGGTACCATCAGGTACAGGAAAAAAGGGAGAAGTTCCTCTGCTCTGTATTATCCTATGTCCTTCTGGCAAGGGGCAGCAGGTTTAAGAACACTTGTATTGTCACAAAGAAAATATAAAAAGCCTTCGGCTGTGACCCAAAAGAGAAAAACTGCTTGACCCTTATTGCTCATGAGATCTAGCAACAGTTGAATAAAACATGGAGCAAGCTGTTAGAATTCAAACCTTTAGATGGAGTCCGTGATCCATGTGACTCTACCAATGAGCTCAACCACTTCAAGGTTTTTTTTTCAAATTATCAGCACATGTCAGGTTCCCCGCTTTGGCACTAAACTAGCGCTACACATGGTAATTGGCAATAGGCCTACATTTACAGCTCTCAAATTTGGCACCACAAATACTCTTGTCCATCACCCTTGTATTTGGTTGGTGATTTTTATTAATCACTTAGGCTTTTTGGCTAGCACTTTGGTTGTGTCTTCCACAGAGAAATCAACGCTAAAAGCAACACTATCTTTAAGACACAAAACAAAAATAAAATTTCTGCAACAATAGCCCATAACTGGCTCTCAGACAGCATTTGAGAACCTATGTATTACGTTCCTCAATATTGCTAAAGAGACAATTTTAATATTAATTTTGCAACAGTTCATAATGAAGAGAGGAAAGCAAAGACTGGTGAACCATTCCAAGATGATATGGAAGACCAGATCAAATAGCCAGTGTTTCAGTACAAAGAGCACAAGGCAGAACAACGTGCAGAAAATCTTACTTAGGTCATTCTCTTCCCGTGTCCTAGGTGCCTGACAGAATTAGACTCAAGCTACTAAACCTTCTCTTTAATAGGTACCTAAGGTGCCTGTTGATACTGTTTTTCTGTGTAACTGTCATGTCTTAATTGCTTTGGTACTTCTAGGGAAAAAAAAAGTATTAAGTCTATCAGTCTGCCGATTGAAAACTATTTAAAAATTGGAAACAACAGGTAAGGCTTTTCAGGACAAATATGAATCAGTAATCACTAGTCCCATTGCTGAGACCAGTGCTGGAACCAGTTTGATAAAACATTTTTTTCAATGACCTAAAGAAGCTATTTCATAATAAAATTCCCAAGTTTGCAGATGGTACTGAGGTTTTTCCAGTAGTCCGTGCTATACCAAAGGCAAATAACACCAGAAAGAACTGATGTGGGCAGAAAGGTGGCAGATATATTCAAGGCAGAGAAATATGAAATGATGCAAAAGTAATCTGAAACACACCTCCTTTATGTTCAACTACTACCTAACAGAGAGGATATCCTGGAGTACTCATTGACAGGTGAAAAAATAATTGAATGAAGAGCAGCAGCCAAAAAGGCCAATAAAATATTTAACACCATCAGTAGGGGACCTAGGAATAAAATCAAGGGCATCATTTTGCTTCTATGCATATCAAGTCCTGTACTGAGTTCTGTAGGTTATTCTGGCCTTCATATCTCAAGAGAAATGGACTGGAGTCAGAGAAAGTGCCAACAAAGGCAACTACAAAAATCAAGGCTGTGAAGCAGCTGCTTTATTCTGAGATGTTTAAAAGGCTGGGACTCTTTGAGGGGGAGACTGACAAGAGAATGTAACTCAGGTTTTAAAGGTCTTTAAGGAGGAAAGCAAATAGGAATTCAGAAATCACAGCACATCCCACCTAATCTTACCGTTAACAGCCTTAATAAAACAGTTTTGGATTCTGGGGCAGTATAAAGGTAACGGAGCACTGAACGTGCTGAAGTTTGCATACCCTCCTGAAATGTAATTGACTTTTTCAAACATTCCAGGCAGAATTCTGGGTAAATAGGGTTTGATCTGATTGGGCTGTATAGGATTTGATCTGACCTGCCAGGACAATTGTGTTTAGATCTCTGATCCCAGGGCTACAATAGTGCAGCCTCCTCAGGCTTTCCCCAGCAAGCACTAAACTATTTGAAGGAAAAGGAAATGAACTCTGCCTGCAGCTCCCCTATAAATCTTCCCCCAATTACCAGCCACATGGTCACATAATTTCTAATCTGTATAATATGCAGATTGACTGATTGTAATTGTCCTTTTTTTTCTTTTGGTAGAGAATATGATACTATGCTGATAGAACAGACCATGTTTTCTATGAAGATGTGGATTTTCTCACCCCTTCTGTGTCCAGAATTAGAGTGCTAAGTGAAGGTTTTGCAGGTGGTGCTTGCTGTTTAGTGAGATAAAACCTTTCTATTTTTGAGGTGTTCCCATATACAGACCTTAACCACAAGCCTGGATAAAGCCTTTCATCTATTGAACAAATAATTCTGTTAGAATCATAGAGAGAAGCTACCTTTATTTTCACATTTGAAGAACTATTGACTTCTGATGTGACTGCCAGGGCTTATATTTAATGAGGAATTGTTTACACTGACAACTGCATTCAGCTTGGCTGTTGAGCTGAAATATTTGCAATGAACAAAAGAAAATCCTTACTGTCCTTCTTACCCATTAAATAGCACTGGTGCTTACCTGAGGTAACTTACTGTTGCAAACTGATCTTTTATTCAGTCTTGTGTGTCACAGCTTCTCCTATGTAAAATGGGGACAATAACAGTAAGATTGGCTATAAAAGTAATGCTGTCTTCCATGACAGTGAAGTTGAAATGAGCAGTGACTGTCCACTTAAAGCTCCCAGATTCTTTGTTGAAGTTGTTCAGCAAAGTGGACTCAGCCCCCTCTTGCACCATTCTTCAGAAAGTCATGAATATAGTTTAGATACTTCAGTGGATGTTTTTATATATTCACAAGGCAAGAGCAGCTCTGGTTTTCACTCCTATTTTCTGCCAGGAGTTTAGCACCAGAGGATATAGAAGTGGAACCAAAATCTCCAGAATTTACATTCCTACTGTTTCTTTCAGACAAAAGGTCCAAAAAAAATTTCCCTCCTTCACAATGGCTTCATTGTCTTAGGAAAAAAAGTAAGCAGGGTAATTAATATTCACTGGTTATCCCCATGAAGGAAAGGAGGTTTCACAGCAAGCTAGGTGAATTAAGCCCTGGAGAAAGGCATGCATTACACTGCCTGCTGTTTCCTTGCCTTGCTATCTCCTGGTTCATAAAGCAAGTGCTTTGTCTCCCTGTAGGACCTGACAGCCTAAGTAATACGGGTCATTGCCTCGCTGCAAGGCAAGAGAGAACAAAGGAGCGCTCTATTTGTGGAATTGCTTCTTGCAGACCAAGCACGCTGTGTTGGCTGGGAAGATGGGAGATCAGAGGAGACTGGCACACCACCAGTGCCAGCAAGGCTGCACCTGTGAGTGGTGGGAATGGTGAGCTGGCATCTCCTCCTCTGGGTAACACTAAGGCAGAGAATTACCATTTGATGGGGAATTTAGAAATATTTGCAATTTGGGCAAACCAGGTTGATCAAATACCTACTGCTATGAAATGCCAAATCAAAATATTTACAGTTGGCATGGCAAGCTTTTCTTTGTCAGGCTGCTCACCTGTGTCTGCCAGGTTCTCAGCACATGAACTCCAGTGGAAGGAAGACCCTTGGGGGTTGCCTCATGTACCTTTTTGCAGAGCTCACTCACAGTATATGTATCCAAAACGGAGGTAAAACTGACCTGGAGAGGACTTGGGCTCACAGCTTGTTGCATGCTCCAGGATGACAGGTTTGCAAGCCATGGTTGTGAGAAACCATGCAAAATTCTCACAGGAAATCTGAATTTCAGGGCAGGGATAAAATTTGTAGTAATCCAAATCACTGAAACAATTAAGTTTCAAAGAGGAATGTTCAGGCTGATGTTAATACAATGTGACAGGTTGGGTTGTGAACCAGTTAGTTTGAAATGGACATAGTTCATGTAGGAAAGTTTCAGTAGTGCTGAGACCTTCAAATTTTTCAGGACTGTCCAGCATGTACACCCCTAATTTTAGTTTCTCCTTGTTTAATCCCTGGTTCTTCCACATCCATTGTTTTCTACCACTGGACCATAAAAATTCTTATTTGGATTCAATGAGAGTGACTCACAGTAAACCAAGCATTCAGCAGGAATAGAAAAAACTTTGGTGTGTATCCACAAATAATTTGATTTTTACTCATTTGGTTGCTATGCCAAATAATTTAATGAATGTTTCTGAAACAAAATGTCAGCCTGTGGCATGACTGCAAACTATTCAATAGATGTATTCTTACCTGTGTTCATTATTGTTGCAAATCTGCATTAAAACACTGGCTGACCTCAATGATTGATGCAAGCACTCAACTTCATTAATTACCCATGCATCTAATTAAGCCTTTTCTATAGCTTACCATTTCAGGTAAGCTGGGATATACACATTCTTCATGTATACTGTGTATATTTAAAGCAATATAACATTACAGAGAAAAATATTATTAAAGAAAAAAACAAAAACCAAATGCACAGGCTAGAGATGTTCTGAGCCCAGTGAAAACCTGACAGGCAGTGGGAAATGCTTTCTTTCCAGCCATGGCAACCACACAGAAGAGATTCACATCTGTGAATCTTGGTCTTTCAGACTATAGATCAAACTAGTGCTGGATATTAAAAACACCCTGAATTCTGGATTTTGCTGGCAACTTGCTGCCTCAACTAAAATCTATGGCAAAAGGGTCATGCTTTTAGGAGAGTCAAAACATTGCCCCTTGTATAGAAAGCAGACACATTTCATGGGAACCTGCTCCCCTGTCTAATCTTCATGAGGTAGGTTTGGCTGACAGTGCAAGAGATGAGGTTTTCTTCTTTGGCCAATTTAGCACTTTTAAAAGAAGACAGAGATTTGTCAGGTGCAACAAGTTATTAGAAAGGCAATTAATTTTTTTTTCCTTTCTAATCTAATATTTTCAATATTTTTTTATCTTCTAGATCTGTTCCTTAAGCTCCATAGTAATCTGTGGCAGAGATAAAACCAAGAAATGACTCTGCAAACACAAAATTAAATTCTCCACTCCTACATGTCTTCAAATGACATCAGTCCCTTGGGGTTTTTTGCCCCCAGAGGATTTTTTCCTGTGCATGATCACAGCATCATGGTCACTACGGGCAACATGTCTAGGCTAAGCCAGCTCTCTGTATTTCCTAAGCTTCCCTAGGAAAACAGATGGTTCCAGAGGGCCATTCAACCTTCGTTTTTGGCTGGATAAGAGGAATCACAACTTAAGAGTCTAGAAAGAGACACACCTGGCTCACAGGCCCACCAAGTTAGCCAGGCAAAGGCAGAATAAACAGGGAGCAAAACCAGCCACACATAGTCGACAGTTATTGTAAAATATTTGGCTAGAGGTGAATTATTTGTGCAAATAAGATGAGCTGCAAAAAATCTAAGCAGGCATAGAGGGAGGCAGGCACCATGTTTGGCTTTACTTGGTCCTGCCTTTGCAGCATCTTTTTTCTCTCCAGTGCTCTTCTTCTCTTAGTGCTATTTTATGAAAGAACTGGAAAGCCTGAAGTCTCAGCAGTGTTAGAATGCAGGGCAAGGGCAAAGAAAATGCCTAGTAAAATTTGTCAGATGTTGAGTCCCAAGAGCAGGATGGTAGTAAAATGTTCAAATATAGATTTTCAACCAAAGTGAAATTTTGTTGAAATCTGACAGCAAATTTCAGGTTTGCTTGTGGGAAGGGGTGAAAAGGGCAGAAAACAATGCAATACCACAAGCTCCATTCTCCTGGGAAATCAAGCAAGAAGTATGATTCAAATTCTCCACTAACCAATTTGTATGGGGGGAAAAATAGATATCTCTTGTCTCAAACATTCTTTGTAAAACACACCAACCAAGATTACTGGTGCATCACAAGATGGAGAAGAGAATTTTCAGAAAACTAGGAAATTTGTAGGAATAGCAATTTGTAGGAAATTTGCATATGATACTGCTGCAGGCAAAAGACTGGAAAAAGAGATTTTTTACCAAAAATACGGCATGAATTTTCAACCTGGTACGATACAATTACCTGCCTGCATTTAAATGGCACTGCACAAACACTATTGCATTTAAATAGCATTTCTTCTAAGACCAGATGGTTAAGTGGCTTGCTTCACAAGTGCCACATTTTAGCGACCTGGAAAGGTTGTTACTTTTGATCCTCATTTTCATTTACTTAAACAATAATGATGAAAGAACAGGATGCTTCAGGCAGACTCAGGTTAACAGGTATAAATTTTTCTCTAGAGTATTGATTCTTTCAAGTCATTTATTGATTCCCATAAAACAGCCTGCATTGAATTATTTTTTATCTTACTGTAGGAAGTGTATATGAATTAACCACATGCATATAAGGTCAAATTCTGAAATCTGTGTTCAGTTTTCAGTTCAATATTTATTGAAGTAATGTTCCCACTGAAATGCAGCCAGAGATCAAAGGAAAGCTGACTTTGTTCATTGATGCTTTTACACACACACACATGCACACGCCAGAGTTTATGAAGTGGTCTGGTGGCCAGGGCACTCTGTATGTATGGAAGGTCCAGCAGAGCTAAGGCCTGAATTTCATGTTATCCACCCAACTCCTAAATAAAAGTGTGCTGATCCCTGGGCTGTGGGTCAGTTCATGATGCATTTATGTTAATCATGCATATTTTAATGTCATCTTGGACATGAAGAATATCCCCAAAGCAAGTTTCCACAACTAGTGCATTCCTTCTGAAAGTTTCATGACTGGGAAATTCATGCTTTTCAACACAGTGAAAAAAAACCAGAACCCATTTCCTGAGCCACTCCATGATTTGTGTTACAGACATTGAGAACTGCTGACACTGGGGTCTCGCTGGACAAAGAGTGAGAGGGAGACTCATTTGCTCAGACTGGCATATCCATGGAAAAGACATTGAATTATTCACCCTCCAGTTCCCTTATCATCACTAGAGAGAAACAAACTCTCACGAGAATAATCCCATGCTATCACACACAGCTAAAATAGAGCAGACAATTCAAAATCCAAATGTGCAATTTTACCTCTATTACTTCAAGAGACCTTAGTGATGAGCAACTGAGGTGTGTGTTTCTTCAGCAGAAGCAAATCCCAGTCCAAGGGCCTCTTCCTTTAAGGAATAAGGTCATGGAGAAGGGAAGCCATGCCTGTTGTCATGCTCCAGATCCATCACCAAGGCAGTGGCAGAAGCCAGGCTACACCTGTGCTTCTCAAACCACTGGGACACATGGCCATTCCACCCAGCAGGATGCTTTGCTCTGATAAAGCTTAACTGCTTGGCCACTTTCCATACAGTCAGAATCTTCCACATGCTTGAAGTATATGGACTTTCTCCTGTGGATGTGGGACATCTGTCCACAGTTACATCCCAGGGATTGAGAGAAAGAAGAAGTATTTCATGGCTGGAGTGTGGCAAGATACATCAACCTCTACTTAATGGGGTTTTTGCTAGCTTTAATATACAATTGATTTAATATAGTGCACTGTACATTATATCAACTAGTATTTTCAGCTTTTATACTGTGTAGTAAGTCATTCTAATTAAGATCTATCTGTTCATTTTTCTTAATAAATAATTCATCTTTTAGAAATATATCTGATTTGCCATCATCAAACTTGCGGCACAAAGTTGCAAAACCTGAACTGTTAACAAAATCTAAGGCCAAGGAAGGATTTACCTTCACTTAAACCCCTTTCTAGGAAGGAGTTTAAATACACAAAGGAGTATTTTCTGCACCTCAGACTCAGAGAGAGGGCTTCTTTAGCAAACTTTGTCTGAAGCACCCACTCCACCCACCACATTCCATCAGACTACAATTCCATCCAGCACTTTGCAGCAATGTTGATGAGTATTTGGGGTTTGTGAAAAAAAAAAACATTCACTTCATATTTAATAAAATTACTTCAGTGTCATTTTTCCCATGTATGAGTCATTGTGGTTACTTGCAATACCTTACCACTGACAGAGACTTCAGTCTGCATTTTGGACCCAGAAACCCTCTCGGGGACTATTCAGCAACTGATGCACCAGAAGATGCTACAGTTTCTTTTAAGATACTGATTTAATTAGAATTAAGTGACATTCAGCACAATGAACATTTACTCCTTGATGATCAAAAATAACACCCACACAATAATACAGCTGTTGTTTCCAACCTCTTCCAGCCAGACATCCTTCTCAAATGTGTCCATTTGTTATACTGAAGCACTGCATTGGCAGCTGTGTTTCTTCTGTGATTAGTTTGATCTGCTTCAAGGACCATGAGTTTGCTTTACTTTATCATCTCTTCTCCATCTCCATCTCTTTTAGCCTGTAATCAAGGAACCATAGCACACAACATTTGTCTGTCTCAAACTTCTGCTGCTTTTCAGCTCATTACATCAGTCTGTCCAAGATGTTTCAACAGTAGGAGGGGTTGAAATTCTTACTGAAATTTGACCCTTCTTCAGTGGGTTTGAGCAGAATCAAAGCAAGAGTGCCTAATCAAAACCATAATGCCTGGCTGTTACCTGTGAACAAAGCCTCCAGGAACATCTCTGCTCAGGAGGGCTGGCTGGTGCCGAGCTGCTCATCTGCTGCCCCGTCCTTGCAGACAGCTCTGCTCACACACGGTGCCCACTCCTCTCTTGTCCCCACTGCTGAACTGGCACAGTGGTTTCCCTGCCCTCCATGTCTCTAACGCTGTCTGCAAAGAGATTTCTCAAAATCTTCTTACAGTTGGAGGGAGCACTTTGGGATTCAGCTTTCTGTGAGTAATGTCGCAGCATTTCAACACATGAACTGACTGAGTGGCCATACGAGTCACACAAACCTGCTTCTGAACTCCCATCTTCCCGGCAGCACAGCAACTGTCCCTGCACCAAAACTGGCAATTCATGGATGCAAACTGGATGTCAGACTGCATTTAAAGCCCCCTCTAAACTTCATTGCACTTGAATATCTACTTAGAGGCTTCCCATTTTTATTCTTTCCTGCAACATTAACTTTGTCTTTCAGCCCCACTGGAAATCATCTGTCCCCTCTTTGAATTAATTGATTCTGAGCATCCAATTCATTACTGCACTATAGGGAAAAATTATCACAGAAACTCTCTGCCAAGCATCCTGATAGCCAGCTGATGCAGAATTGTACATGTTAGTGGAGCGATGATTTCTTGATATTTTTCAGATTGCATGTATTAATAAGATTATTCATTTTAATAAGTGCTGGCAGCATACGTAACCTCTTCAGAGCACAATACCAGAACTTTGTTGACAAAGTTGTAGAAATCAATACATCACATACTCTTTTTCTTCTTGGTTTCTTTTTTCTGGGTTTAAGAGGGCTTTTTATATCTGTTAGTAATATATTTATTTATGGGCATAAGAGCATTTGTACAGGTCCAGCTACTCCACTGTCCTGTCAGCACAGCAAACTATCAAAAGCTTTAGCAAACCATGTAAGAAAGAGAGGAGATGTATTGTGCTTTCCTACTCATGCACCCATTCAACAACCCATGACTTAGGGATGTCCTGAGCTCCTGTGTGCATTTAATCGGAACTGGTGGATTCTCATACCTTGTATAAACTGCTTTTTGCCCTTTTATACCTTCTGCCTCCACCTATTGGAATGATAACAGCTAATTTTGAGCTCTAACTTTGTAAATATAGTGAAAGTGGGTTTTCCTTACATGTCTTACTTTGCAACCTATCAACAGTGAATTTCATTTGCTATTTTATTACCCAGTTTCTCAGTAATAACAGAATCACAGAATGTTATGGGTTGGATGGAACTTTAAAAATCATCTAGTCCCAACTCCCCTGCCATGGATGGGGACACCTCCCACTAGATCAGGTTGCTCAAGGACTTATCCAATATGGCCTGGAACACTGCCAGGGTCGGGACATCCACAGCCTCCCTAAACAACCTGTTCCAGTATCTCACCACCCTCACAGTAGAGAGTGAAATTCATTTCTTCCTAATATCTAATCTTAATTTCCCCACTTCCAGTTTGTACCCATTATTCCTTGTCCTATGACCAGTTCCTGATGAAGAATCCCTCTCTGACTTCCCTGGAGGCCCCCTTCAGATACTGGAAGGTTGCTATGAGGTCTCCACACAACCTTCTGTTCTCCAGGCTGAACAACTCCAACATTTTCAGCCTGTCTTCACAGGGAAGGTGCTCGAGTCCTCTTTGTGGCATTCCTCTGGATTTGTTCCCACAGTTCCATATTCTTCTTATGTTGGGGACACCTGAACTGTACACAATGCTTCAGGTGAGGTCTCACAAGAGCAAAGTAGAGGGGCAGAAGCACCTCCTTTATGACCTGTAGTAGCAGGAGTGAATAACCTCCTTCCAGCATGACCTGCTGGCCACACTCTTTTTGATGCAACCCAGGACACGTTTGACTTTCTGGGCTGCAAGTGCACACTGCCAGCTTGTATTGAGCTTTTGTCAACCACCATCCCCCAGTCCTTCTCCACAGGGCTGCTCTCAACCCCTTCTCCACCCAGCCTGTTGGTGTGTCTGGCATTGCTTCAAAAGAGGACCTTGCATTTCACTTTGTTGAACTTCATGAGGTTTGCACTGGCCCTCCTCTCAAGTGTGTCAAGCTCCCTCTGGATCCCTTCTCTCCAGCCTGGTGACTGCACCACAGCTCTTTCACTCTGAGTTTTCTCAGCAGGTCCTTATCCATCCACGGGGGCCTCCTGGCACATTTGCCTGATTTCCTCCTAGTCAGATGCATTGCTTCTGAGCTTGGAGGAGGTGATCCTTGCATATCAGTAAGCTTTCTTGGGCCTGTCTGCCCTCCAGGGCTCTATTCCATGGGACTCTACTGACTGGGTCCCTGACGAGGCCGGAGTCTGCTATCCTGAAGTCCAGGGCCCTGAGCTTGCTGCATGCCCTTCTCACTGCCCTAAATATCTCAAACTCCACCATCTTGTGGTCACTGCAGCCAAGGCTGCCTTGGAGCCCTACATTCCCTACCAGCTCCTCCCCTTTGGTGAACCTCTCCTTGTTGGCTCCTCAAACACTTGCATAAGGAAGTTGCCATTGACACATTTTTATTTTTAAGCTTTTATTCCTGTCCTTTAGCAATCTTTTAATCTGAAAAGAAACACTCCTCTTACAACCATTTCCAGAACCTTTGCTGGCAAAAATCTCACAGAACTGTTTCTTATTTCACAGGATATTCTGAGTTGGAAGGGACCCACAAGGTTCGTCAAGTCCAGCTCTTAAGTGAATGGTCTGTACAGGGATTGAGCCTATGACCTTGGTGTTACTGGCACCATGCTCTGACCAGCTGAGTTAATCTCAGGGTCCAACTTGTAAACACCTCTTCAGAAATCGACACATCTTTTTTACTGACCCCTTCCATACTATTCTTGTAAGGAAAGAAATTTTTCACTGTGGAAAATTTTGAAATATGGAAAAATCAGACTCTTCCCAACTTCACTGTATTTTTCCAAGAGTCTACTAGTTTTGTTGGCATTAATCTGTGTCAGGGGATTTTTAGATCCACAGTATCCTTGGGGTGGCTAACTGCATGCGAACACCACAAGCCCTGAGCATTCTGCTCTGTGTGAAGTGCAGGTGCCAGACTTTGGTGCTGAAATTAGCATAGGTGCACCTGGGGGGATTGCCCAGGCCACCAGATCCTAAAAAAGGACAGCAAGATGCTACCCCAGATTTAAAAGCTGTTGCAACTGTGCTGGATCCTAGGGTGGTGACTATCTACTTCTCTCTCTCCTTTTACTTTCTCTTTCTCTTCCTACCACCTTCTCCTCAAAATATATTGTAAGCCTGACCAAAAAGTCCAATCACTGCTTTGCTAAGTGCCTTATTCTGTCTGGATGCTTTAAAGTTTGCTAAGTAAAAGTTTACCAAGTAAAAGTTTACCAAGTGCCTTATGCTATCTGGATGTTCTAAAGTTTGCAAGGAAGAGTTGTTTGTTATTGAACCTCCAAGATTTTTGTTTTTTCTCCCATGCACCACCCAGAGTAAATCAAATTACCTTCTCCTAAACCCACCCAACGGGCCAGGACTTTACAGAATCATTTGGACAGTGCTTTCAGGCACATGGTGTGATCCTTGGGGCTGTCCTGCTCAAGGTCAGGAGTTGAACTCAATGATCCTTGTGGGTCCCTTTCATCTCAGGATATTCTATGATTGTATGATTCCAGCATTCTTGGCAGAGAAAACATCAAAGCTGCAATCCACAACAATTTGTTTCTCTTATCTTTTTTAAAATTTGTCATCATGTTTGGAACTTCTGTTCTCGTTGTAACAAGACTGGTTTAAGAGAGATACACAGCTAGAAGAATTAGTTTAGGATTTTCAGGTTTGAGTTCACTGAGAATAAAGGGAAGAATGCTATCTAGTCCTGTTTGCCTATTATTCCCTCTATAATTTTTTGTAAGACTTCTTGAACTACTCCACTTTGAGATATCTCTTCTGATCCTAGAAATATATTTTCTTCCCATCTTGCAAGGAATTTAAAAGTTTAACACCTGCTATTTTTACATTAGTGTGATAATACATTATACATTGTATTGGTTGCCAATTAAATATTTGAATCTCTTTGATTGCAACAGAGTAATTCCCTAGGAAGATTAAAAAAAAAAAATCCAGCAGAGCAATTGAAGAGCAGTAACTGCCTCAGTTTCATCAAACTCATACTTCATCCCAGAAGCTTAAGTGACTTGAGCAGGGTGACAGCTCTCCAGATTTAACTAGCTTGTAACAGTTTGAGATCTGTCTAATTGAGCAAGCCTGAAGTATACGACAGCACTGCTCATTTTTCTCAGTGAAGGTTTTATAACTGGGGTCCATATTGCTTTTGAGCATCAGATCAATGTGAAAACAAAAATCATGTGGGAGAATGATATGGGTTATTGACTGCACTGCAGGGAATATGAAGGCAGAAAGGAGAGCATTAGTGTTTACATACAGCTGAGCTAAACAAGGATGCCAAATGCTCCCCACTAAGAAGCATTTGAGCCGTGACCACTAACTAGCAATTTTCATTTTAGACAGCATATTCTTTTTCAGTTTAACACAGATCACTGCTATGGGCAAGACTTTTTTCTCTTTGCTTGTTTTACAAGTTGTTTAAATACCTGAAAACAGTTGAACTGGAGAAAAGCATTGAGATAAAAAAATTATCTGGTCAAAAGGTATGTGAAACAGGTGGGTTTGAGATTGAAAAACAATTTCCTCTATGTGGGATTTTTTTCCTCCCACAAAACCCGTATCACAGGTACCACTTGGTTTCTCAGTTCATCGTCAAAGGTACAATACACTTGCCCAAGGGCACATGCAAGTACCACTCTTTCACAGAGAGGTGTCAGGGACACTGGATCAAGCAGGAAGTCTGGAGCTTAGAAGCACATATTGGGAGCAGACGAGTTTACCTTCTTCATCTCCTTTTGTGTTTTTTCACTGCTGTGAGGAAAATATGTGCTGCTTTTACGTATACTTAGAAAAGGAAGAAAGCTTGAATGCTACACAGTGAATTTCTGGGAGGATCACAGTTCACACCAGGTGTAAACAAGAGTAGGAGCACCAGAGGAACATGTTTGGAGTTGAGTTTTGCCTCCCCGCAGTTGGTTTGGAGGAAGAAAACTGTATTTTTAAGAAAACATGGCAAAAGCCACAGGGCCTGAGACAAGTAGCAAGTGGGAAGACTGGAATTCTATTTGCCTTAGAAAGCAATCTGCCACCTCAAACACAAAGCTGAGAAAGAGGAAAGAGAGATCACACCTTCTGGAGGAAATCGGCGTGTTCTTAAACGCATTGTGAAGAACGTGACTTTGGCAGAACATCTCCTCTTTCCCAGGACATTTACATGATCAGTTGAAAAGTGTCCACTGGGAACCCTGTTGTCAGAGCTGAACACCTTGGGAGGGTGCTTCTTGCTTTTTCTCATGAGCAAGGGATTTTTTCTTTCATATTACATAGGCAGGCAATATTATGAATCACTTCAGGGAGTTCTGTTTTGATTTTCTCACAACAGCTATAAAATTTAAACTCATCTCTCCATGGGTTTTTACAGATGCCTTGTTAGTAACTTTAAAAAATTGTCATATTATTATAGGAAATACATAAAACCAAACCAAATTCTGTCTTTGGCAGGTATCTGTCACTATATCCTAGTCCCTGTTCCCAGTGTGACTCAGGAAATTGCTAAGGGTAAGTGGAAAAAACAAAACAATCTTCACATTTATTTCAACATAATCTTTTTTTAGTATTATTTTAGTTACATTTGTCTTAATTTCTCTTAACTTTGATGTTATTGTCTCCCGATGGAGTGATGTTTTTATGCATGTGAGTTATGTCCAGAAGAACTGATTCAAATTGCTTATTTTTGACAGCTATCTTACACATATCAGAGGCACAGGAGTCTCCTCATTGAGCTTTTTCCAGGGAGACCCAGCTTTATTTTCTGCCTCTATTTCTCATATGGCTAATCAAAGTACCAGACCTGCAGTTTGCATATTCTCTTCCAGCAGAGAATGAAGGAAGAAAAAGGGGGAAATTGCCTCCATATCACCAGCTGATTTGAAAAGGCTTAGCCACAAATGTCAAAATCAAAGGTTGCACGTTTGCCACTGGACAACATCTAATCCATTATAACTAAATATGTCTACAACTATGTATGGTATAATATATATTTTAGTATTTTATATATACAACATATTATATGACTATTAAAATTACAACACTGGGTCTCAGGGTTGATGGCAGGAAGAAAAAAGTTTCCCAGGCTGGTGTAGTCACGAGGACAGCTTTTTCTCTCAGCCCCAGAACAGTGACTGCTCTGACACTCTGAGCAGATTGGGTCGCATTTTAATCTTGAGATTTTTTTGCCACCAGTAGCAACAAACACCTGCTTCCTAGGCAGGGGTTAAGCAGTGATACCAAGTCTCCTTGCCTGTAAAGAGCACAAGAGGCTTTGCTGTAAGTTTTGTCCAGACAAAATGTGACCATGTGCCTTGAGATATTACTTTTGTTTTTATGAATGTCTCTTCTTTCAGTATACCAGAACCCTGACAACAGAATACTACTACAGTAAGTGTAACTGTGAAAAAACAAGAGAGTGAAAACTTAGATAATGGAAAATAGTTTATGCCATAGATGTCATAAAACTTGTGACGTTTGTGGATTGACAGCTTCAGACACTTGACTCTGTTTTGGCCAAAGGGAGACGGGACAATGGAAGGTATGTGCATGCAAGTGTTTGGGGGTTTTTTCTGAGGTTTCTGGGAAGACACTGACAGAAGGAGAGGAGCCAAAACTGATTGTCCTGATACCTTTAAGGGACCAAGGAATAGATCAGGTGAAACCCTCCACAGGTCTGTGTTTCTACTGGCTTATGACCTATAAAGAAATAAGAAGGGATATATCCATTACTGTTCTAAGATACTCCATGCTCATGACAAAGATGTTCTAGCCCAGTCTATGGACTGACTAACTGATAAAAAGGAATTAACATGTCAAATAAACCCATTCTCCTTTGGCATCAGATTTATTGTGCTATAAAGATCAAGACCTAATATCCCCCTAATATCTGGGGAAATCACTCTTCAGCTGTCGTCTGTTGTATGTTGATGCATTTTTGGTCTGGGAAAGTACATGAAAACCAGAATGCAATTTCACAGAGTCCTACAGAAGTGTAGATTTGTCGAGTAGACATTAGATGATATCCGAAAATAAATTTTATGACACTTTTTGTTGAGCATCATATTTGTTATTTAGCAGATTTATGAGGAAAAAATGTTTCCACAGCTGTAGCCCTAGTAATATCTTTAATAATGGTGGGGTGTGGTTTGGTTTTTTATGTTGGTTTGCAGGGTAGCATGTCCTTCTGACAGAAAAGTAATCAAGTATATTTATAGATATGATACTTGGACATAATGAAATAGAATACAAACATAAATATCCCCAAAGATTGGACATGATCATTTGTTTCACAGTCAATATAAATGCAGTTGGTTTCTCTTCTCTATCCTAACTTTATATAAGAAAATACTATAGCTGAAACCTTTTTAAATTTGTGCATAATATTTTTTCATAGAAAAATGCTGTCATGAAGACAAGCTTTTCAGCAGGAAGATGGAATTTCCTGTTTGGACAAGATTACAGAATTATGAAACTGCCCACATACCTCATTTCATCAATCTCCGAATAAAGACTTTTAATTAAATTCAAAAGTTTTGGATTTAAAGGTGAATTTACTATTCTAAATCAGAAGCACAGTCTCTGACATCACATTATTTGGGTGATGAATCACTTCAACATTTTGGTGAAAAGGATGGATTGTCTGTTCTTGAGAAGTATCATAATTTGTATTTTCTCGCTCTTTTAGGGAAGAATAATCAATTCTTACATTGTTTGTGTTTCTAGTCTGAAATTTTACATGCTTAGGATAAAAATATGTCCTGTCCAATTTCAAGAAAAGCCAATTGAGGCACTCTGAATTGTGCAGGGTACCTGACAGTTACCAGGACAATGTGCTTTCCAAGCTGTATCTTCCAGATTGTGCTATGTTCAGGTTGCCCAGGCTTTGTAATTATTCCGAAGGAGATTCCTCGGATTTATGTTCAAACCCAACCTTCACTGAAACCAATGACTTTTGGAGAGGTCTTGAAACAACTTCGTAACTTCGGAGCAGTATCTTGCCTTCAAGCCTGAAGCCTAAAACAAGGGCACCTTAAAGCAATGTCAGTGGCATGGTGGTAGGGTTTGAGCATCCATGGATAAGAGGACTAATAGGTGGTTATCAGGCTCATTGTAGTATATTTAGTGGAGAGAATTGTCTGGGAGATCAGTTCATGGTATGCTTATGAGAGAGAGCTCCTCCATAAAACCACCTTCTGATGTACAGTGCACTGCAATAATACTTCTGACAGCTAACTTTTTGGTATTAGGCCAACATCTGAACTCTTTCACAGAAATTAGAAATGGAGCAGGTGTTGTGGTTTAACCCCAACTCAGCCCCACACAGCCACTCACTTCACTCGAGTGGGATGGGGGACCAAATCAGAGGGGTGAAAGTGAGAAAACTTGTAGGTTGAGATAAAGACAGTTTAATAGGTACAGCAAAAGCTTTGCACAAGCAAAGCAAAACACGGAATTCATTCACTGGTTCACATGGGCAGGCAGGTGTTCAGCCACCTCCAGGGAAACAGGGCTCTATCACATGTAAGAGTGCCTTGGGAAGACAAACGCTGTATCTCTGAATATCCTCTCCTTCCTTCTTCTCCCCCAGCTCTCTGGGCTGAGCATGATGCCATGTGGTGTGGGATATCCCTGTGATCCTTTGGGGTCAGCTGCCCTGGCCATGTGCCCTCCCAAATCTTTGTGCACCCCCAGCACTCTCGTTGCTGGGTTGGAGTGAGGAGCAGAAAAGGTTTTGACTGTGTAAATGTTGCTCAGCAATAACAAAACCATCTCTATATTATCAACCTTATTTTCAGTGCAAATCTAAAACACAGCCCCATACTAGCTACTATGAAAATTACTCAAGCCAAAACCAGCCGAGCAGGGGAGCTCTGTGTGGCTCTAAAGTGCAAATTAGAGCGTTAGAGCTCAAACAGAAGAAGGGGGAAGGAGGGAGCAGCCTGCAATAGGAGGGCTCCACAGCTTTGGGACCGGAGGTGACCCCACTGAGATGTTTCCAGGCTTGTACCTGACACAGATCCATACCTCCACTGCTGTTCAGCTGAGCCTGAGGCATGATGATGAGCTAAAGCACACGTGAAATTCAGCTCAATGAGCTAATGCTAAAATAGTACAAAATGTCATTTCTCGGCCAGGGTAATGACACTTCTGGGGCACAAATCATCTGCTGGGACTCAGCCAGACAGCAGCAAATTGCAGGCTAATAAGAGAAAATATACGGGATACATGGTAGGTGTGATTAATTTTCAGGACAGGTATCTGCAAAATATGACTATAAGGATTGTAACACAGAGGAAGGGGTAGGGCAAAACCAGCATGAGCCACAAAAAAGGGTGTGACTGGCAACGATGAGGTGCATTTTCATCAGTAAGCCAGCACTCAAGGAAAGAGCCAGCTGAGGCTGTTGAGGGTGGTTCTGAAGAGGTACAGTTTTGGGAAGGCAAACCCACTTGGCTTCCCGCAGCATAGGCTGCAATTTGAAGTGGCAGAAATACTGGCAGAGGTTATGGTTGTAAACTGAGCAACAGCAGCAGGTGGCAACACCATGAGCATGATGTTTTCCACACAGGGTTTCATCTTGTGATTTGATTCTACTCACCCCCTGGGAAGCCCAACATCATCCTAATCTGCACCCATTGTTGTATAAACAAGTACTTATCTGAATTACTCTTTCTCTGTGAGAATAGGCTAATGCTGGGCCAGCAGAAGCCTCATGCCTGCTCACCTACAAGAAAGCACTTTCCCTGACCTGGCCCTATGGCCAGCAAGCTTCTCTCCTCCAGACTGGGTGCTTCATACTCCTGCCCCCAAAGGTACTCAGCATCTCCTCCAGGAGCCTCTACTACACACTGTCCCCTGTCTCTGCATCTTAGGGGCAGCTGGGTGACAAGCATGGGCACCCAAGTGATCCCCGGGCCTGGGAACCCCTTTGGGGATGGAGCAGTGTGAGCTCGGACACTGGCAGGGAAGAGGAAGGACTTCCCTTCACCCAGATCAGAAAGACCAAAACCCCTTGGACACAGTGGCAGAGGAGGGTGCCTGACTGGGGTCCCCATTCGACGCAATGGGAACCATGGGAAGCAGCATTTTATCGGCAGTATAACCCCCAGAGGATGAGCACAGCTCCGTGTGCTGCTGCAGAATGTCCCACCTGGAGCTCTGACCTCAGAGATGGCCGTGTGAGAGGCACCTGGTTCAACCTGTCATCAGCCTCCAAGGTGAAGCCTTGTCAGATCTAAGAATAGTGTTCTGCTACTATGGAAAAAAAATTGTATCTGCTGTGGGTCTGGTGGCGGGCCCAAAGCTGGGCAAGTTTCTAGGGGCTACAGAAGCTGTCTTGGTCACACACTGAATCTTGGCACATAGGCATAGACTCTGGAAATAAGAGTTATACTGACCCCCAAGAAAATGTTACCCTCTCAAGAACAAGTAAAAAGTAATGAATAAAGCAGCAGACAGCCATCAGCTATTTTTCAGCCTTACTGATTTGAAAACAACATTGGTGGTATAGCAACATTTTTCTTGATAAGCAGAAAACAAATGCATCAGATTAATAATTAACAATCTTGTGCTTCAGAAAATAACAGATTAGAATATTTTTATTTAGGCATAATGGAAGATTAAAACAAAAAGCTAAAATTGCAGTATGATGCAGACAGTACTCTGGTGTAGGGCTGATATAATAAGATACCTTCAGTGTTACATAAACACCCATTTGTAGGGGGTATTAGGGCTAGCCTCAGTAAACTGTGCACACTGATTTCCACCTGACAATTATACATGCCAGCCATGGAATGCAGAAATACTCTGCGATGTAAATTCCATGCCAGTAGGAGATTTCACCTGAGATAATCAAATCTGCATATGTTGATAGACGAATGTCTGGCATACTCAGCTGTAGAAATCTGATTAAGCTTATTTTTAAGAAATATTTTCAGAATTACACAGTAGCACAACCTACAGACACTATTTCCTGGTTATTTTTTAAGACACGAGACAGCTATACCACTTTCAAATCTGGAAATTGCATATGCAAGTGCAGGTTAGACACATACAGGGGGAAAAGAAAGGGAAGGCAAGGCAAGGCAAGGCAAGGGGCAAAAACTGTGTACACAAATAACAGTTTAACTTGTGAAGAACTGTTTGTTTTAATTTTTTCTGACCATTTCCGTAACAGAGCTACAGAATATTTTATTTCTGCTGTGTGTTTTCTTTCTCTGTTGTAAGTATTTATCAACATCTGTGGCACATAAAAGGAGTATCAGGACACAAGCTAGCAGTTTTCCAAGCAGGACTCCTTTGAAACATGTATATAGCTTACCCTAATCATATTACTTGCACCTTGGGGTAGCTGCTCTCCCAGTATTAGCATCCTTTTCCTCTCCAGGTAATGGTATGCAGGTAACAATCACTTGCTTCTGGTTTGTTTGGAACCAGTTTAAATTGTCACAGGATTTTGACTCAGTGATTTAAGGATTTGAAGATTCTCTGGAAACACTAGCATGGAAAAGATTGAATTTACAAGAAGAATCACAGCACAAATAAGTGTATTTGAAACACAACCTGGAAAAAAATGGAAAAAGTAAAAACATAAAGGTGAGAAAATTGTTATGTGGAGAAATAAATCCTGTATTTAATATAGAAAGCCTTTATCTGTTTTTGGCTGTTACACAGACTATTCATCTTGGTGGTTAGATAATAAATGTGTTATATCTGCATGCTGATTATGAACTGTGACATTTTAAACTGTGGCATGTGCAAAAACAGTATTTATCACTCTATATAAGGATATATACTGACCTTGTATATACACAGAAATACATTGAAAAAAACACAGACCTAATGTAAAAGTAACTTTATTTCAAGACCCAAGCATGAAACTGCTTAAACAATTTTGACTCATAAAATGTGGGAGTCACAAATTACATTTTTTTCAGTATTTGTGTTATTCTTTCATACTGTGATAAGTGAATCTTATTCTGGTCAAAAAAATCAATTGTTGACTTGTTTCTACCTTTCTTTGGCAGCCTAAACTGGGTCTTTCTGTTCTGAGTGCCAGATTATTTCCTTAGTAAACACGTAAGACTGTCCCAAAAAAAAAAAAAGGCTAGAGTAAGTAAATTGAAGGTTTCAATCCTAAATCATAGAAAGTTTTGCCTTTTTTGTTGTTGTAGTTGTATTGGGCTTTCCACCACATCCATGAAAATGAAAGACAAGTTAAATATATTTTCTATCAAAGAAGGATCAAGAAACCAAAGAAAAAGCCAAACAGAACACAAGCAAGAAATAATAATTATTTCAATCTCTGCCTTTTTTACATGCCTCATTTTGAACTACTTCTAAGAGGAAATAGGTTTTTGAGAGAATACTGACCTTCAGAAGGGACTGAAGTCCCTAAAGTAAAATACCATGATGTAGCTCTTCTTCAGACCATCATAGATCCAACAGCTCGTGTAAGGGCAAAATTAATTTAAAAGGTGCAAGCTCTCCTTCCTGTAATCTGCTTGATTTTGAAATAAGCTGAACATGTCTGTGTATAGACAAACCTTATGAAAGTCTAAAAGGAAAACAGTTACCACAAGCCATTCACCTGTTGTGATGCCGCAGGGCAACTACTGGAAGCTCCTAATTCTAGTTATTTCTGCTCATCCACCTGCACACCCGCCCCCCCTCCAGTGCCACATACTCCAAACACACTCTCTCCCATGGAAGCACTGGTCCCCTTCACCTCACCCCTGAAGGAAAAACCCAGGTGTCAGCACAGGCACGGAGCCTGCTCTTGTTCTCCTCTCTTCGAGAGTCCCTCTTCTCCTTCCTTGCAGAAGTGAACAAGGAAACTGGATGAGCTCTGTCAGTGTGAGGCAGGAGATGAAGAAAGTATTTTTTGCTTGGTTTGGAGGAACCTGCCAGCACAGCTTTTTCCATTGAAAGGAGGTTCCTGGGGCCTCCTTTCTGATGTGGCTGAAACTACTCTCTTCTCATTCAAGTGGCAGAGTTATGGGCTGATGTGAATCATACCACCAGCTCCTGCTTAGACAGCCTGCAGCATGTAAAGCTGGAAATTGCTCAGAGCTCTCAGCAAATTATCTGATCGATTTAGAGCTATAACTTTCTTTTATTCAATTATTTTCAGAATGACGCTGTGTGGGGTTGGTGGAAGGAGTGCAGCGTCCCTCCTGAGAAGCGTCCCTTAGCCACTCTGTGCTGAATCTGGAGAGTTTCTGGGCTCTTGGGGCTCCTCTGCCTCCTGGACTGCAGCAACTACCCCCTGGGGTGCCGGCAGAGCCGGGGGGGAAGCTGAGCTGGATCTTCTGAGTCCCTGAGGATTTTTGGAAGCCTCCTTGTCCCATCTGGGGTGCCAACGAACTGATACCTTGGGTGGCTACCTAGAAACAGAGACTAGACAAGAGTAAGGAAATAAAGGTAGGTATTTATTTGAAAGGCCTTCAAAGGCACACCCTGGGGAGCCAGAGGCTATTTAAAAAACGGACCCCAAGATGGATGACAAGTCACGAGTTCTTCACAATTTTATAGGTTTGGTCCATTTGCATATCAGCATAAGTTCGCCAATTAGAACTTTATCTAATGTTATAATTTCTTCAATTTCTCCACCTCTCTAGGGGCTCTAGTTTACACCTTTTTGGACCTAGGACAATCTGAGTGTCCTTGAATAGTCAGCTCAGAGAAGCTTTGTTGTGTCTATCTGGACTAAGAGAGCAGCTAACAAGCTACAAGAAACTTCAGAGTCAAAACCTAAGGCATCAGGTTGGTGAAGCCCAAGCATGCTCTCAAGCACACTAACACACCCGAGCAGGTGGAGGCACGCTCACACACACACACACACGAAAGGAGGATCGCTGCCTAGCGTCGCCAGAGAAAAAGAGGCAGGAGGAATCCTTCGTGTGGTATTCCACGGGGGGTTTACTGCAGCCACGCCGTGATGGGCTCAGGAATTAAGAACTTTGAACAAAGAAAGGTTTAGGTTTATATACAGGGGCAGAGAAAGCATCAAGGACCAATGAAGTGAGGGCACGAGGGTGGAGAGAAGGTAGAGTGACTGTAAGCAATGGGAGGAGGCAAGGGGTGGAACAGGGGAACCNGAGTCAAAACCTAAGGCATCAGGTTGGTGAAGCCCAAGCATGCTCTCAAGCACACTAACACACCCGAGCAGGTGGAGGCACGCTCACACACACACACACACGAAAGGAGGATCGCTGCCTAGCGTCGCCAGAGAAAAAGAGGCAGGAGGAATCCTTCGTGTGGTATTCCACGGGGGGGTTACTGCAGCCACGCCGTGATGGGCTCAGGAATTAAGAACTTTGAACAAAGAAAGGTTTAGGTTTATATACAGGGGCAGAGAAAGCATCAAGGACCAATGAAGTGAGGGCACGAGGGTGGAGAGAAGGTAGAGTGACATAACTGTAAGCAATGGGAGGAGGCAAGGGGTGGAACAGGGGAACCCGAAACCAATGGGTGCTGAGGACGGGAGAACTCACTGGATCAAAGACTTACAAGGGGTAAAAGGGGTGTGCCAACCAACTGAGAAGGATTAACATAATATAGCAAGGTCTGATGGGGAATTCACCATCACCTAAAGGGTGACTTCAGACCTCCGAGCTGTCCCACCAGCAGACTTCCACCGCTTTAGGGCCCTTTGGCTCATCGGTCACGCCTGCTGCAGGCTCACTGCCTCAGCATCTGAGAAGTGGTTTTAAGCTCCAGCATTTGAATAGAAACTCAGCATCAGATTAGTTCTTGAACAGAATCTATAGCGAGTAATAGCCCATTCTCTCTCCCAGTCAATAGACTTTCTTCTTTAAAACCTCAGGGAAGCAGTTGTTGCAGCTGAGTTCAGTGAGGTATTTGCTAATGTATTGTCAATGAACAGTTACATTGACTGGAGAATTCAGCTGATTTCTATGTATATTACAATCACATAAAAAAAGGTATCAGGACGTAATTAAATGAAACATTGTTTAAAGACACCTAATATAAATCTACCGATTAAAATTTATTTCAAATATTTAAAGAACCACCAACATTTATCTCATTTACATGAAATGGGAATTAGATAAAGAGACTTAACATTTCATTTAGAACATTTTCCAATCTTTGGGATTTGAATGCTTTAGAGAAAGTACATACTGAAAATCTCTTTAAATTAAAGGCTAGATTTCTTTAAGCAGAAGATAAACAGAAAAGAGGTGATGAAAATCCATGTTCAAACCATAGTTTATACTGGTTTTAAAGCCTTCTCAACTTTTCTCTCTGTTAAAAAGTAAAATACCATGATGTATTCTTTTGCTGTCAATATTTTTTGCAGCCAAGTGATAATTTTTTTCTTGGGATAAAATTTCATCCAGTTGTTGTGATGGCTTCTTATCTATTTAAAACAAGGTGTCCATCCCTGTAAGGTGGCTGCTGCCTGTTTGACATTTTAGAAGGCAGCTCATGGCTGGTGCTCTGCCACAGCAGCCAGCCTGCAGTGTACAGCACCCTGGCAACCCAGGCACACTCAGGAGGAGATGGGACAAAAAAGGCAACCCCACGGGCAAAGCAATTGTTAGTGTGCACTGAGCACACCTGCAGGAATCTGGTAATGTACCTAAATCACAAGTTTGCCTGTTTAAGTAAAATGTATATAATGGCAGATTTGAAACACAAGTAGTGTTGGTGAGGGAGCTGGTGCAGAAAGTAAGGAATCAGCAGACAGGCACACTGGCTGAGAATGAAGGCACACCAGCCATAAGGCATCCCAAGTTCTTAGGCCTACCAAGAGCATTAACAGCACTTACATGATCGGCTCACTAGAGGCTATAGGAGAAATTACCTAGGTTCACTGCAGAAGATGATTCTGGATAGGATTTGGGTGATTGTATCCTCAAATCATATTTGTAAAGTACTGAGAGGAAGGGAAGGCAGAGACGGGCACTTGTCAAAGCACTTGTCAAAGCAAAGACAGTGTTGAGAAGAGGGCAATGCTGCTGCAAGGCTGACCAGAGCTCAAAATTCTGGGCACATCTTGGGAACTCCCAAGGAGAATAGAGCAAGTTATTACACAAGCTTTCTATTATTAACCCAAATTTCTTCTGGAGTTTTTAATGATCTCTTTTAGTGACCTTATTTTTACTGTATGGCTGATCTGAATTCTTATACATAAGGACCTGGGTTTTTTGTTTGGTTAGATTTTTGATCAGTAAACCTGTATGTGAAGTGGAGCAAGTGGACTCAGATGAAAACAAGATTACTCCGTCTTTGTATCAGCAGTGGAACCAGATAAAACAGCATAGTTGGTGTGGCAGTTTGAGCCAAATTCCAGGGAAATGTCAAAAAGGAATGTCTCCTCCTCAAAGGAAGACAGGTTACAGCCACCCCTCCCACACCAGGTTTGGGAAAAAAAAGATTTTCCTCGAAGGAATGTGAAAAAAGAAAATAAAAACTATTTATTTAACAAACACACAGGAAAAAAATAATAATAATAATACTAAATAACAAAAACCTCTCGTTGTGAGAGAAAACCTGAAAGATTTTAGAGTCCTTCTGTGGGTGTGGTCTCTCTCCTTCTCCTCGGTGCTGGGTTGGTGTGGGGGCCCCCCTCCAGGCCAGTGGAAGGTCCCCGGTGGGATTCTGATGTTCTGGTGTTCTGAACAAGTCCAGAAGAGAAGGAAAAAAGAAACCAAAGTCCCGGAAAAAACCACTCTCTGTCTCTCTCCGAAGAAGCAGAGACAAAAAACTGGCTGAAAAGGAAGAAGAGTGCTGCCTCTGCTCCTCAGCAGCAAGAAGCTAATCTCTGTGTCCTTGAAGTACAGACTGCTTGAAAAGTTCGCTCAGTTTTTTTCTCTCTCCCTTTTGCACTCAGTTTTAAAGACAGAGAAAGGCACAGGAATCATGTCTGGGTATAGGGGGATACACAGCATAATGTCACCTCAAGACAGTTGGGAACTCCTGAGTAATCTGTCCCCTTACATCCATGGGGGACCCAAAAAAAGCATGGTCTCTGTGATATGAAAGCATCAGATATGACAAGATTTTTGACAGAGAATTATACCAGGAAAACCCCAGAACAAATCCTGGGTTTTATGTTAAAATATTACTTGCAAAGACTTGCATTTCCCAGGAGAAGCTCATAAAAGCACAGGAGGTAAAGTAAACTAGAAGGTGGGAAGCTAAAGAAACACAGTAGGGTATTTTAAGACCCCTTTTGACTCTTGAAGTCTGATTGGGGATGATAGAAAACAGCAGCCTCATGTAACTCTCTTGCTTAGCCTCTCATTTAATAAAATAAAATAAAGATGTAATAACAAAAACTTAGGACTGCAATTGCCAGGCATGTACAAAAGCCTGGATGTCACTAGTCCCAGAATGGGAAAAGCTGGGGAGCAGTGAAACCTGATAGGTTAAAACCTTATAAAAACAGATCTTTGTTTTCCAGAAAGATCATTACAGACTGGTCACTTCAGCTAACATGAATGCAACACTCATTTTCCCTCTGCTAGTGAATTTTGGGGATTCAACATTCTGTTGTATCAGGGTCAAACTGAGGCTGCCATCAGGAGAAGTATGTATTACAGTCCAGTAGTTAAGGGCTGTTTCCACAAACAGAGACTGTAAGGACTGAAAGGAATTAAAGTATCAATCAATTTCTGTACATTTACAACCAGTTTGAATTCTTACATCATAACCTGAACATGTAAGGAAAAATATTCTTTCCTAACATAAACCATTTCACATACCTTCAGAGGGAGACTTGGAAAATTACAATCCTTTTCTGTTATTCCGCTCAGGGTATATTATTTCATAGTGTGTTCCTGTGCATTTTCCATTTATCCAGTAATATGAAAACGTACCATTTGAAGCTTGGCAAACAGATCAATGTGGATGTTACCATCATCTTGATAAACAGATATTTCTGTGAGAGTTGAAATATGGATATTTTGTCTAGCAGGAAATCTGGCATTCATCCTAGGGTGTCTTCCTTGTTTGACATACTCTGCAGCTTGTAGATCTTGGAGAGGCTGATACGATCACAGGATGGTTTTTTTTGGATGCAGCTGAGACCAAAGTTCAGCCCATTTAGGGAAGATGGTAACTCCCAACAGGTTTTTATTTCTTACTAGAAGGTAAATTAGCTCAAAAGGCTGCCGAGACATTTCCAGGTTAAATCGCAGCTGCTAAGAGGATTGCCTTGAACAGAAGGGTTCATGCTTTAAACCTGTATCAGTAAAACAAATAAAAAACAGAGGAGGTGATCCAGGAGTTACAACAATAGCTCAGTGTTTGAAGCAATTGTTCAAAGGAAAAGGACAAAAGGCTTCTGTTGAATATTTGGTTGTCTGAAGCCAGAAAATAATGAGATCAATCACAGTTCCTTTTTTTTTTAACAGAACATGGGGACAAATGAAAGAAATTGCTGTAAATTTTAATTTTCTTAAGCAACTCTGAGGGCAAACCAAATGTTTAAGAAAGCAACAATAAAAGTGTATGAACATGATGTCACTATTTATGATGGAAGAGACATTTCCTTTTTTCTATATTCTATAAAATCTCTCGAATTGTTGTCATTTACTTATTTTACAGTTAGTCCAAAGTCCTCTCACCCCTCTATATCTCAAGTCTGTAAAGTTGGGACCAGAGCTGTTCCTCAAAAATCTCTGAAGAACTTGCAGGGCTGCGGACAGAGAGCTACATGAATCCCAAGTGTAATTTTTACAGACTCTGAGAACTTCATGGTCTTTAAGGGCCTCCCACTGGTCAAACAACAGAACTACATTAGTACCCTATTAAAGTAAAGCTCCCTTCTCCTAGGATTTAGGTGTGTGAGGGCTTTGACCACTCGTGTCAGAGGAGGAGGGTTTAGATAGAACCTGGGCCAGGAAGGGTCTATGAGGAAGACCCCGAAATTATTTGGAAGAGAGATTCTTGTGGAATTAGGTGAAATCCATCTAGAAAATCACTTTCAGTGCCTATTTAACCTCATTCTATGCTGAGTTCCCTGAGGGTGGGTTACCTGGTTGTGCCGTACGTTATTTTTCAAATGAGTCATGATTTGGTTCATAGAAAGAGAACTTCTTTTAAAAGAACCTAGGAAAATTGCAGGGGAAGGGGGCTGAAATGGGCAAAAAGCCAGGGAGAACCAGATAGAATAGAAACCGAGAAGAAACTTGTCCTTGGCCTGTTCCTCAAGTTTTCCTCTCTAGGACTAGAAATTATCTGTAACTCAGCCTAGAGCTGCCAGGCACTGAGTCAGATTTGAAAATATGTCCCTTCTTCACACAGACTAATAATGGGAGCTCTCTTCAGCCATCTGGCAGAGTCCAAGTCTGGATCACGTCACATCAGTCTGCCAGATCACCTAGACACATTTTTCTCTTTACATGCTGTTGTTATACTCCTTTGTTCTGTTTCCATTTCCATATTACTCTTCTTAACTTCATTGTCTCATGTTTCTCCTGCTCACGAGGAAGAGCTTTCCTGCAGCAGTTAGCCTGAGTGAGTATCCTTGTATCACCCCACACGGGGCAATCCATCAATGCTCTATCCCTGCACTGTGAGGTCCAGGCATTTCCCAGCTGTCCTGCAGCTGGCCTGAACTGTGTTGATGATTGTCAGTTTTCAGGCAGCATACAAAGCTAACCTGCCCCTGCAAAAAAAAGTGATGTTTCAGCCTTTTTGAAAGTCACTGGAGCATCTTGTCTGCCTAGTATCAACATCGTGATGTTGCTGCATGTTATGGTGGAGGTAGCCAGGCCTTAGGAGTGACCCCAGAACACTCTCCTTCCTAAAGCACAGGCTGCAGACAGTATTTTTTCCCAGGCTACACAGAGCACTCCCTGTTAAGTGAAAAAAATGGAAAATTTGGCCTCAAACCTTGGCTGTCCTGGAAAGGCAGGGACACAGCTCACTGAAGGAGTCTGACTGTCCTAAGGGTGGCTACCAAAATAATCATTTAGCAGCTAAGAATATGCCTAAGGCTTTACCCACATAGTAAGTTTGTCCTACACCTCAGCCCAGGCTGTTGAACTTTAGCTGCTTGTGCCCCCTTCTCCCACTCAGCCCAGAGACAGAGCTTCCTGACACATCCTTTGGGTCACCTTCTTGCACACAGCATGGGTGGAGCGGGGACAGCTGAGTGCTTTCCATGAGGAACAGTTCCCAGAATGACTTCCCTACAGCACCAAGCTGGGGAGCAGGGGAGGGCAAGCAGGCAAGCCCTGGCCACCCTGACACTGCACTTCAGGTCGCTGCTCTTGGTGGGATCTCAGCTGTCCAGTGCCATCTTCTGAGTGATGTCCAGGGGCTGACAGCACTATCATGGATACAACAGCAATAAAGCAGGTGCATCTGGCCAAAGCAATTACGTAGGATAGAGCTAGCCTAGCAAAGCCACAGCCACGAAAATGCATAATTCCATTTCCTAGGTTCTGATAGCTCAAAATTTGCCTCTCCTGGTTAGAAATACAGACGCAATGCTTCTCTGCAAAGACAAAGTCCTGGCAGCCTAGCCCTGGGGCACCCTGTCTGCTGAGCAGTTTATTCTTGGGCACCACATGTACCAAAGAGCCAAGAGCATGAGCTGACTCTTGTCCCTCCTGGTACCCTGAAGACTGTGATCAAAAGTAGTAATTTAGTTAAGCACCAAAGAAAACCCTGTGTTTTCTCTTTATTTCAAACCATCCTTAATTACTGTGTGAAATGCACATTCCCTGTGTTCACCTCCTCCTGTAAAAGATGTCTAATATGGTTCAGATCCTGACCATGCCTCCTGCTCTCCAGTGACCATAAGGGAAGCAAGCTTAGGGTGGCAAACTGAGATCTTCAAGTCCAAAGTGAGACTGAGGCACAGTGAGAGAACAGATGCTCTTGGAGGTCAACACAGGTGGATGACAGACTGACAAACCTGCCTTGGTGACTGAACCAGCTATGGGAAACAAGTTAAATGCTGTAAGTCATTCTGAAAATGGGATTGAAAGAGATGGTAATCACAGCAAACAAAAGCAGCAGTAGACAAGTATTCCTTTCACTAGCAGAAGAACATGTGCTGTATTTCATTAAATCACCCAAATTCAAGAAAGAACCAGCTGTGTGTGGGATACTTAACCACTGGCAGCAGACTATAACTTAAAATGACCCACCTCCCCCAGGCCAAATCTATGGTTGCACAAAACCAGGAAAACTCTAGTGCCTTCAAAAGTCCCCAATTCAACCTCAACGTCTGTATCTCTGAGTTTGCCTCTGGTTAACATCATGAAAGCAATTCAGGCTTATGCTATCTATAGACAACCTAGTCCCACGCTATAAAGTGACTACATGTCTTTCAACTTATTATAGATACTAATAAAACACCCAGGGTCCTTGACATTTAATCTACTGTCATAATAATGTTGGAAATAATCAAAATGGGGAAACTCATTTCATAGTTTGGGCTCTTGACTGGCTAAGGATAACATTTTATGTTGCCCTGGTAAAGGGCAAGTGAGATCATGCTTTTCATGTTGCTAAAAAAAATAGTAAAGAATTCGAGGTAGAAAATAAAAAGAAGGCTCAAATCCTCCTTTCAGACCCATCGCTCTTGTCTGCAGTTACCATTCTTGTTATGTGCCACTCTGGCTCATCCCTCAGTATCGCAGGGACACCGAAAGCTGAGATCGTCATGGCAGCCAGGAGTGCTCCTCAGGCAAGTGTCAGAGATGATCTTGCTCTTAAAAGTATTTTTAAATAGGAAGTAAAGGTCCTTCAAAGAAGCTCCAAAGTTTAAGAGACCCAGGATAGAGATAGACCCTAGACAGAGAGCTCCCTTTCGTGAGCAATACAGCCCTGGTTCACAGCAGCCTCAGGACTTGGCAGGGGCAGCCTTCTCCAAGACAGTGTGAAGCTGAATAAGGAATATGCCATGGAAATTATACAAGTGGAAAAGTAACAAGTTACTTACCAAATGCCCTGGAAGGGCTCCCGACTGTCTGAGACAACAGTGCAGCTTGTCCTGGCCACTTGCATGTTTACGACCCAAGGGAGAGAATATGTAATGGAGCAAAAAGGGGTGACACTTTCTGCAAGGAGGCTTGAATTTTCATTTCTGTCTCTCCAACCAAACCAAAACACTACTGAATGTAATGGAAAGGCTTTCAGTCTCCCTTTGAACATGAGAAAACCTCCCAGTGACATATTGACACCTCTTCAGAGCAAAACCAACCTGACCAGATTGCCACACCAAGGAAACCCCAGCTCACTGCCCGGGTGGGAAATGGGTCTGGGTTTTCAGGCCAGGGTCCCTTAGCCAGGCACCAGAAGGTTGATGCTGAAAGAGCCAAACTGCCTCTGGGGACACTGGGGAGCCCCAGGGAAAAGGCAGCAGCCAGGAGCCTACCCCAGGGCTGGTGAGTGTTGAGCCTTGCCTTGCTGTGCCTGCCTGGCTTCAGACACGAGGATGCAGCATCTCCTCCAGTGAGTTGTTTCACTGTGTGGAGAAAACACATATTCTGCTGGCATTAATCTTTCAGTCTTCTCACTGCCAGTCTAGCTTGAAGGAACTATTACACAGTCTATAAAGTTTAAAAGAATAAGAAAAGCTTAGCTCCCTATTAAATAGACTGAAACAAAAACTACTCAGCATCTCTTCTGCAGCAACCACACAGACTAGACACATAACAAGAGTCAGAAATGGAACCAGAGTTGCAAGAAAGAAACAAATTTGCAGAAGATGCCCAAAAAGTACGGTTACAGTTACAGTTTTTGAGAGAAAGAAAAAAGAAAGAGAAAAAGAAAAAGAAAAAAGAAAAAGAAAGGAAAAAGAAAAAAGAAAAACAAGAAGAAAAAAAGAAAAAGACTTGACAAATAAGGCTGCCAGGAAAAAAAGTAAAATTTAAAAAAAATCATTTTAGAGAACATCGTTTGTCAGAAATGCACCCTAAATACCTTTGGTTCATACTGGAGAATCAGATCAGAGACATAAGAAATCCTGCCCTTGGATTTAAGAGGGTTGGGGTGATTCTAAGAGTTTCTGTTTCCACTGGCAGCCCTGATTTTCAGTGTAAGAGCACCACCGTACAGGAACAACAAGAAAGTTAGAGGTTTAACAATAAGAACCCTTCTCAAAGCTCTGCTCTGTGTTTGTGTATATCAAACCCAGAGAGAGATAAACTCAGCTGCAGTAAGTGCTGCTCCCATCTCCACTTCCACCTATCATCATGACTTACCAGGCATAGTTAGATTAGCAAAATGCATGAATAACTGGAAAGCATGCTGTCATTTTCTGTCCAGATTAGAAGTGGGAGGAGACGTAAGAAAGTTTGAGTTGTGAATGAAGCTACTCAGCAGCTATTTTTCTTTTCTATGAAGAGGGATGTATTTAAACTTCAGATCCGGATGAATGATGGAGAAAAGCAGCGAGGATTAGTGAGCCGGGCCGGGAGGAGGAAAGCACAGCAGAGCCCCACTGAGAGCCGTGCGAGGGAGAAGCGCAAGTGCCAGGGGAGCGCGCAGCTGGCGCGGGAGGGGAGCAGCCGCGCAATCAGGCAGCAGTGGGGGGTGGATGGGCTCGCCGCGGCACCCGCTAATTCTGCTCTTGGGCATAAATCGCTCGCTGATTTACAATCAAGTGAACGGTTCCGCTCACGGAGGAAAGTCTGGCCCCTTTGGTCAGGCGTGTGAGGCTCTGCGAGGGCGCTCGCAAGGTCTTTGTGCACAGTCCTCGGTGAGGAATAACAAGGCTTTGCTCGGAGCTGCCCCTCCGCCCGCTGCTCCCCGCAGTCACAGAGGGGCTACCAGGGTCGCGTTATCACTTGTGGCCGCGGCTTTCAGAGAAGGGAGTATAAGGCTCCAAGAGGAGCTTCAGTGAACCTCAAAGACCTGCATGCACTTTTGCTAATGGAAGAAATCCTTAATGACCCTATTACAAGGTAGTCAAGGGCACAAAACGTTTTAAAAAGCCAACCATGTAATGATGACAGTGCCCCGAGCCTGCACTTTTTGAAGTGAAAAGCTTGGCATCCCGCTGGCCAAAACTGAGCAGGACCTTAGCTGGTGTCTAGACTACTGGTCATTTAGGTCTTATTAAAGCATCCAGAAGAGAGAAAATACCAAATTAGAGGTATACCAGCAATCAGAATTTCAGCCCACATCTCTGTATTAATAACAAACGTGAATCTTTACACTGATATCAAACAGCACTAGGTGAATCACAAATCCTTACGAAATTTTGTACACAAAGGAAGAGAGAAACAACACAAGACGTGATGTGGCAAACCAAGCCTCTCACTAGACCTCTTGTAATGCAAATCTGACCGCACCTCCGGGGCACAGGAAGCAGAATACTGCTGTCACCAGCATCAGTCCCTCCCAGAGATCGCCACCAAGGAGCCAGAGCAGAGCCCGCTGCTCAGCTGATGCCACCGCGATTGCCGATATGGTGCAAGTGCTTCTGCAGCGGCTGGCTGGATTTCTGGAGGACTGAGTTGCAGGAGTGAGAAACCAGCACACTGCATCATATTGAACCAGTGTTGTGAACAGCCTGTTGTTAAACAAACAAAGCAGAGATGATTTTTTTTCTTTTTGGTATTTTAAATAAAACATTTAGAAAAGTTTTGGGATTTCCTTGTTCTGTCATTTGAGCGACATTTTATTAATCTTTTTATAGAGTCTTGATTAAGTTTGAGGACTAGGAAGTGAATTTCAATCTCTTTTTCGAAACAAAGTCCATATTGTCAGTGTGACAGCACAAACGTGGTTGTGGGTGAAAAATTTGTTCAGACAAAGCTCATCCTATGAAGAAAAGATAAAGAATGAATCTGAGCTTGCAGTAGGACAGTTTTTGCTTCAGTTTCCCTAGTGCAATGAATTAATGCTTATACTTAGCTCTCTCTTGTTCACTCAGATTTGTTCTAGACAGTAGCATATGATTTGAAAACAGGCAAAGGAAAATAAATTTTTCTGCTTAAATTCAGCATCTGATTTCAACTATTTTAATAGCTTTACAGATTGAGTCTCTGAAGTTCCTTTGTGCTGGATGAAAAGGTGTTCCTGTGGGTGATTTGTCTTTAATCAGTGCTGAAATTTGTTCTTTCTGACAATACCTTCTATTTTTAAAAAAGCATATTTATGCTGTGCTAAGTCTAGGATAAATTTCAAACTGTTAGTACACATCTAGGGAGAATAACTCATTTCATAACAAACCTATTTTTGTTCCTAGTTGTGTTTGTAATGGAATAGGAAACAGTGCTCCTGTTTTCTACTGAGAGTACTTCAAGCCATCCTTCATAATGAAGTACGGGTCTGATTCACTGCTCCTGTTTTTCCAGCTGGAGATTCAGCCTACACTGGCTGTTAACATGAAGGTACACATACATGGATATATTTTTTACTCAAAAACATTACTATAAAGCAGAACAAGATGATTGCCAAATAAGCCTGTTTCTGTGTTAATTGGAGTATCATATTAAACCCACAGAGACAGAGCATTTGAAACAAAGATCACAAAAATATCAGTTTTCTCCACTGACTCATTCCAGCCCAGATGAGCTGTTAAGGTCACTAATTGGCCGGCCTGCAATCCAGTGCAGTCCCGATAAGGGAGATGGAAAGGGCATAGCGGTGGTGCTTATGGAAAAAAAAATGCCACTCCTCACATTTCAGCTAATGTATAGCTCTACATTTCAATTATCCATTCCAGTAATAGGATGATTGCTTGCATTCAGTAATGAACTAGAAGCCAGGAACTTAATGTTCTCATCTGCCAGGCAGTTTTTCTGACTTTTAGACCAATTGACAGCAGCTATAAAAGCATTATAAAATATGGCATGATTTAATAGATGCAGCTTTCATCTTACTCAACATTGTTCAAAATAGCTTTAGTTAAATATAATTTTCAAAACAGGGGGATCTCCAACTTTATCAGCAAGGGTCCACTACTAAAGAAGCTTTTTTTGTGAATACATAGAATTTGACATTTGTTTTGCAGTTTTGTAATAAGTCAAGAGTGCTAAAAATGCCTGTATTTTTCAAAGCTCAATCAGAAATAGATTTTACTGAATGATACGTCTAACATAAATGAAGAATGATACATCATCATAAATAACCCTTCCAGCAGCTCAGGCAGGAACTCAAAAATAAAATAATCTATTAAATATATATATATTTATTTATTTATTAATAATGTATCTGAAAGCATTCTGCAGTTTCAGAAGATCAATACATTTTGGGGAGATTTGGGGTTTTTTTAAAGGGCAATATTGGCAATAAAGACACAAGATCCTATAGATCTCATTTTTTCATTTTTAAATACATTTGAGGAGAAACAACTCTTTTGAAAATTCCTTTCTTCATTTTTTTATCTTAGATGCCTAAATTCCTTTAGCCTTCGGGCTTTTAAAATCAGATTCTCACCAGAACTTCAATGAGACTTTTGACTACAGCAATTTTGGAAATTAAAAATTAAATACTCTGAAGACACTTGAGACTTTTCCTGGGTGGCGGTGGTTTTTTTTTTATTTTGTGTGTGTGTGTGTGTGTGATTTTTGTGTAACTCTGATAACCAAAGGAAGAGCTGTAAGAGAATGCCTTGAATTAGTGTAAATCGTTATCCGACTACCGCCAACTTGTCTCATGCTAATTTTTTTTTACCTGTTGTTTGAATTCAGGCTGCTTTTACAAAGAGTATATGACTTTCTCTTGCTTTACCACACTTTCATAACTAATTAGTTCTACAACAAGCTACAGACTCTCTGATGACTTTTGGTTTGTGACAGGACAGTCACTGCATGTGACTGCACATATTACACTGCATGATGTTAATAACTGCAGAATAGCTTTATTTCATAATCAAGAGAAGCTCCTTAAAAATATGAAGTCCAGACAATTGTTGCACTTGTAGGCATATATTTTACTAGATTAACTGAAAAACTGGACTAGCTATTGACTTCCCAAAGCTAAACACAGGCTGAGAAAACTATTCAAAGTTTAACTGCACGTATACAAGATGGAACAACCAAAAGCTGGTAGCTGGCATTTGTGCAGCAGAGGCAGAGGGTGAGAGCTAGTTATCTCCTAGAGGAAACAGCTAAAAAAATAATTTATGACTTACAAAGAGAGGTTACAAAACTGACCACCAAAACCATACCTCAGTTATAACCACCTTTTTTTCATTACTACTATAAATTTTCATTTCTAGACCAGTCTTTCAAAATTAGTTGTAGTTTTCCCTGGAGGAGCAGGGCTGAGAGGTCAGAGATGAAGTGGCTGCTTGGCGAGGAGTGTGTCCATGGGCCATAGGGTTTTCCCCCTGTATCAAAGGTGGTGGCTGCAGGTTCCAGCCTGGGCCCCCATGATGGCTGAGTTGCCTCAGCTGAGCACAGTCCCACATGCTGGGATGTGCCAGTGTGAGGTCTGGGAGAGGTGGATGTTTTCTGCCATGGTGGTGGCAGTGCTGTGCAGCCCCAGTGCAGGCATGGCCTCATGACAGCCAGCACAGCGCAGACCACGGGCAGACACAGCCTTTGCTGCAAGGGAGCACNCAGCCTCATGACAGGCAGCACAGCGCAGACCACAGGCAGACACAAAAGAGCAAAGACAGCCTTTGCTGCAAGGGAGCACAGCTGCGTTGCTGTCTGGCTGAGAGCTGAATGTGCGAGTCAGGGAAGGTCACGCTGAGATACTGAGCACCGAGCACAAGCAGTTCATTGCTGGCATTAACCTCCCTCTCTGTCACTTGCCCCTGTCTGACAGGGCACACAGCGGAAATAAAACACCATGAGGCACAGATTCAGTGGCAGAGAGACAGATGAACTCTAACTTCCCTGATTGTAGAAGCCTTGCAGGTAAGCAAGGTGCAAAAAAGAACGCCATCACATGGTGAAGAAGGGGCGGTCAATAGCTAACTCATGCAAGCACAGTTAACTATTAGGAGACAGCAAATGTTAATTCAGACAGCGAATGTTAATTACAAAACCTAAGAAGCCGGATTTGGATTCGCCCTAATCTTGTCAAGATAGAGGGGCCAAGGATCATCTCAGAAACCGCTGAATCATTCCTCAAAGGACTACGCATGCCCCGAGGAGAAAGGTGAAAAGTGCATTGTGAGGAAGACTACCGATCTTCATCAGAAAGACCCCCGAGGAAGAGGAGAAGCCTTCCTCAGTGCGACCACCAGGACACACAGCCATGCCTGGCACGTATGCTAATGATACTAGTGACTTCCGAGAAATAATTTGTATAACCACACCTGTCCCAAGGAATGTAATGAATATTCATTATTTAACCCTTAATACTGTGTTGTAGGGAGCACCGGTGTGTGTGGGTTTTGGAGGAGCGATCCCCCCACACCCGGCGCGCCGAATAAAGCAAATACCCACTTCTCTGACTCTGTCTCTGAAGTGTCTCCTGGCCTGGTTGGGGCCAAGGCAGGTGTAAATGAGAGATCTCAGAGGATCTGCTCTTTTGGCCATTTCTGTTACCAGATTCCCATGGCTCATTTTTATTTAAAAGTGGATTTTCTGAGAACTGGAATAGGCCAGGGACTTTTGCAGGAGCCAAATAAAACTAGGTGAATGAGCAGTGGCAGTAATGATTTTTCAGCAGTGACAAATTACTTCAAGCAGGGATAAAAGCAAGAAAATTGGAAGAAATGCTTTGACGCATAGTAAGAGCATACAAATTGTAAGCATCCTTTTGGACATCTCACTGGAAAACTCTGTGTGACAGCAGGTAAAAAAAAGGTTGGGAGAAAAACTAGTCTGGCTCTCAGCCTGAGACCTGAGAGTGGCTGGAAGATTGGTAAAATGTCAAGACGAAGAGCACTGATATATTGTTTTACAGGCTTAAATGTACTGGCATGGCTATGGCTACAAGCCTGTGCCACTCCATGGCCTTTAAAATGTACATCCATTACTCTGTAGCCTCACCCACCCACTGTGTCTACTGGTTATTACAGTCCTTCATTTGGTTTCAGTTCACTTGTAAGATCTCAAGGTAAAAGCTCTGATCAGGTTTGAAGTCTGACTGGGTTTTACTCTGGATGAAATATCAGGCGCCTTTTTCACTAAGTTCTGTAGTTACTTTAAAAAGGAATGTTTGTTTTCAGGCTACATTTGAAGGCTAAACCTATATTTCTTTTGAATTCACGATCCTTCTCATCTGTTTGGCACCTTAAATCCTTCCAGGGAGGCTAAATACCTGCACAAAGCATGCAGGTTGGAACTACACTAGAAACAGAGCCCCATGCACCACAAATTAAGGAAAGAGTAATTCCATGTGGCTGGATGGAAAGGACAGTTCAAATTAAAAAGACTATGATGTTTCACGTGGAGGAAAGTGGCACCACACAGGCTCAGGACACACCTGGGAAAGAAATGCCCTTTTTTTGTACTATCCTACTCTTTTCCACATATACGTCTACTGCCTGCTTGTATTGAACCGCTGCCTTCTAGCTCAGCCCTTATGAAACCTTTGAGATGGTAAATTCAGGAAGAAGAACCAGCAACTGTTTTCCAACTCTGACTTTAATTAGGTATCATACATATTGCTTTCTTATTCTGTGATTCTCTTCCTCAGTCATAGCAATTCACATTCAGAGGAAATATTACTGCATTCTTGTTTCCTAGTTTGGGAAGACTCTGCAAGATCAGCAACTGTTGTGAAGCCATATACCCAGAAGTTTAGGAAAGGTGAGAAGAGGCAGCTCTGGTACTGGCACTGGCACAGTTAGTGTTCATGGAAGCACCACCGAAGATGGTGACAAGTCAGGACATCCTTCACCTCAGATCACCCACTTGGCAGGGCTTAGATAGCTTGAAGGCCTCTAAGAGGAACGTCTCTTGGATGTTTCTGATCAGACCTTTCCTGAAGAGTGAAGAGGAGGATGGAAGCCTGGAGGCCCAGGGACCTTAAGCATGAGTTTCAGAGTCCCCCACCAGCAGCTTCACTTCCATTGCCAAACGCAGGGATTGGCAGAGACTGAGAAAAGCCAGTGCTGTGCAGGGATGTGTAACTCAGGGCAGAGCACCTGGAGACCAGGCACCAGCAGAGGCAGGTCCTTGGCAGAGCCTAGAGCCCATCCCTGAGCCATCATTGAAAACTGACAAGCACATGCTGAATGGGGACACAGAGCAGCCCTTACAGCTGGGACTGGAAACCAGAGAGCAGCTGCAAGGAGTGAAGGCAAAGCAGGTTTTTCGCTCTGCATCCGCAAGCAGTGGCTTCCAGCAAAAGAAGAAAGCAGTCACGGATGTGACAACAGGGAACACTGAAGTGCTGGATATGTTAATGGTCTCAAGAGGCAAACTGGAGTGCAGAGCTGAGGTACTGACTTCTGTGTAACAGAGAAAATATGTAGGAAATGCTTCTGATCAGAGGACAAAGCAGAAAACAAGACTGCCTCCTTCAGAGGCTGGATAGGGGCTCAATAACCTGCCCTAAAGGGATGACCCAGAACTCACCTGTGACACACCAACAGAGAATGGCCATGCAGAGGATACCTGAGCAGTGAATATCCTCATGATGATAAAAAGAGATGAAAAAAAAATTATTTAAAAGGCTCATAGCAGAGGTACTCTAGTCCCCAGGGTACCATGCACACACTGAAGCAAATATCACTTGGTGAAGCAATTCCCAGCATTCAAAAAAAAATTAATGAAGGCCCTCGGACACCAGACTGCACCAAGGGTGCACAAGAAGGGTTGCAAACAGGCAGTGGGGCTGACTCAGAGGAACTCCTCACAGGCAGAGCTACACTGACCTGGGAAACCTTCAGTCTAGAGCAAAGGGAGCACTTTGTCATCAAAAGTCGGACACAAACCAAAGGAGTGATGAACCTGGAGCCACAGGCACAGCAAGATAGGAGGTAAAAGCTTCAGAGCTTTAGTAGGAAGCCAACACAAATAGGAACTGCTGTGGAAACAAACCCAAAATCAGTCTGTGGCTTGTACACCAGTCCTTCTGTTTGGGTTGTAAAATGGAGCAAGAAGTCAAAGACATCTGTACTGGGAAGGAGGAGCTCTCTGAGCAGCCGAGATCACAGACCACACACCACATGCTTCTTATCCAGGGGCAAATGGATGATTTTAAGAAAGGCAGGGAGGGACAGTAAAAAATTATGCACATGGTATGATGTTTCAAAAATCAAGCAGGCTGTAGTGATCCATGTCCACACAGCTGTTAGAGGATTGATTTTTTTTTTTTTAATTGTGAGTCCATTAAAAAGCAAACAAATCATGTAGTAATGCAGTGAGTCACACCTGCTCATCTCTAGCCATGAGGAGGTGTGCCAGGAGTCAGAGAAGCCACATCTGTTATGCATCTCATCAGCCCCTGGAGGCATAATGCTGAAGGGTTTCAGGAGACTGAGTTTGCTACAGTCAGAGCTGTCTCAGACAGTGAAAAGATGGCCTTGAAGTCCCTACATCCATTCATCCCACATCTTCATTTAAGGTACACTAATGAACATCCTCAGCAGCTTCCTCTATAGCCCAGAGCAAATCACCATGCCAGTCCTCTTCAGCCCAGCCAGCCACCAGACCATTCCAGTGTGGAGAATTCCAAGTCATTTGAAGTGCACAAGTCTTTGTGACCCAGTGGGCAGGGCAGTTCAGAGTTTGCTTCACTTGCAAAGTTTCCTTACTGATTCCCATTCTTCATCTTCCTGCATTACCAGCTCTCTATGACAGGGTTGTCAGGGGGAAAAAAATATGCTACTCACATATCCCAATTTTCTCCATCTGCTTGGTTCTTAAGGCCTCATGTGCAAGTCTGTCTGCACATCTCCCCACCTTGGTGTGACCCTTTATACCCATAAACCTTTTCTCTGGAACCATCTGAATATCCAAATGCTATCTTGACTGCCCTGCATCTTCACAGGGCCAAATGGGATCTATTACCATTAAAAGAAAACTAAATGCAGTTTATTAAGAGATCCAGGTGTCCCTTCACCCCCAACTGAAAACTCTTATATTAATCACTTTTTGATTTATTTGAATTGACCTTGTTGGTGAAATATTAATGACAGATGTGTTTATTCTCGTGCCGTGATCAAACACTAAGAACACAAAAGTCAAGGCCAAGCAAAGAGAAATGTATTTCAATATTTACTTTGGAGGTGACAGAAAATTATCAGTGAAGAGTTCTCTTCCAATTAACGTTATCACTGCTATTGCAAACAGTGAATGACAGCAATGTTTTCACATACTGTAAAGCCTGGGTCTAATTGGCACTCATGATCAACTCTAAACTTCTATTCCTTGTAAATGATCAGAATAAATGTGACAACAAAAAATCACTAGACCTTCACTCAGTAATGAAACTGTGAGTGATGAGCAGCCCGTGATACTGCTTGTCACACCGCCCTGATTGCTTTCGGGATGGATTAAAAATATCAGTAGTTGGCAAAAAAGTGGCTTAAATTGTGACAAGGCATTTTATAGCACATAAATATTGTGTTCCAAATTCACTTTGAATTGGATATGAGCATTCCCACACAAGTTGCAAAGTGACTGAGAGGACACTCATAACAAAGGGAGGGGTCAAGTCAGCCAAGGGAAATGTTGGGAACTGAAGGGAACCAAGTTAGGCTCTAGGTTACGTATGGCCCCACTGCAGGGTGTGGCACATAGTTTCTGTTCTTGCTGTGGGGAAAGGGGAGGTGAAGGAAATGTTTCTCTCGCTGTCTTAATCTGCCAGGAGGTAAAGGCTCCCAGAGACTGACTCATGAGAGAGACGAAAAGAAAAACTCCTGGCCTTAAGCTACATTTAAATATAAAATAAGGCTAATGAAAACTTTTCTGGTTCGAAGTCTAAAATTATCCCATGGAATTCTGAGGTCTAAAAGTAAGAGCCACTTGCTGTGGAAATATATTAATTTCTGTGGTGCAGCACAGTGAGAGCTGCTTTCCTAAAGCAACAGCCAGAGTTGTCAGTGAGCTGGCAAACGGAGGAACTGCTACTACGCAACATGGAATAGGAAATTACATAAAAATGAAAAATTATGGAATTATATTACTTAACCTGGAGTGATAAGATATGAAAATACGGTGAACACTCATGTGACTGTAATACAGCAGCTCATGAGAGAGCCAACTTCAATCTGAGAAATAGTAATACATTCCTCAGGACACAATGAACTTGAAAAAAGAAACCACAAGCTGAAAGAGTCTTGGGAATTTGCAGGCTATCTCACAGGAAAATGAAAGCCATTATCGTGAAAATATTCATGAACTTGCTGAGCTTTACATATGAGAGTCAGCCTATATTAATCTTTTCTTTAAACTTATTTAGCAGAGTGATACATTTTCAGCCAGGAGCATGTTGAACTATTCATTTTAAATACACGGTCTGATGAATTTAATCTTCCTTTTGTGAATCAGCCATAAATGATCCTGATTTGTCAGAGAAATTGTTGTCCTGAAGAGTAAGCAAAAAAATTTAGAACAGCTTTCCAGCTAATGGCCTATTACCAAACCACTTGCTTCAGGAACCTCCTTTTTGTGGGTTGTTACTGATCACATACACCTGAATAGTACCAGTCCCATTCCCTGAAGCGTGACTGAAATGCATGGGGTGGGAAAGTACGGAGCAGTGAGCGCTCTTGCTCACTGAGCAGCACTGGTGGGAAAACCTCCTGCTCCTCTCAGCGGCTGGCAGAAAAAGAAGCAGCAGCCAGCCAGGCAGCTCTGGAGACAGAGGTAACAGCCACTGCACTGCCACGCTACAGCTCCTGCAGGAGCCTTCCGTGCACAGGGATGGGGAGGGACAAGGGACAGCATCGGATGTCCCTGGAGCAGTCGCGGCAGAGCGTCCCACACGCTCTGCTCTGGCAGAGCAGAGGGCCGTGTGTGGGAGCTGTGCTTCCACACTGCTTTGGGGGGAAGTTTGCTGGTCAATTTGAAATGTAAACATTTGATTGTGTCTTGCATAAGTAATTCCCTTGTGCTCCCCCACCAGCAGTGGCAGCGGGCAGCTGTAAAGCCAAACCGTAGGTGAAACAGAAGAGTTAGCAGAGGAAACTGGTGCTTGTGGCAGACAGCAATCATGTCCCCACCTCTTCCCAAGTACTGTTTTTTGAGCTCTCTCTCTCTATCCCATTTCCTCAGATGGGTCTGTCTCTCTCCACTGCTGATCACTACTATCTGTGAGCAATCACAAGCTGTTTCCTCTCCATGCTCCAGAAGCTCTCTGGACTGTCAGCATTTTAGTCCCAACTTCTTGAGAAACTGAATAAGAAAAACAATACCATGAGCATAAACCCCTGAGAAAATCGCTTGAATGTTCCAAGAATCACTTCATTTTCACAAGAAAACAATTGTCCTACTGAGAAAACCCTCTTGGATAGCCAACTTGATGCTGAGTCCAAATTATATAAATATGACAAGTTTTGTATAATTTATATAAAGCACATGAGTTAAAGTCCCTCAACCAGTTGGATGTCTGGTGTGTATTTCTATTTCATTAACAAATTAGTCTGTTGTCTAGGAGAATCAATAAGTAATTTGAGAGCCAAAAGCTCATTACACTCATGAAACTTGGTGTGATTTGTGATGAGGGACAAGGCTTCCATTTATCAGAAACCAGCTACAAGAAAGCCAGAGCACTTCAGAAAGATTAGTCAAAATGTCCCAGAACCTTAACAACTTCTTAGAGAGCAAAGAAGGAAAAGTCTTTTGAGAGGCTCTCCCTTGTGTGAACGTCTAGTTAAAGAGCATGTAGCAGAGTTCCAGGTATTTAAGTACCAAAGTTTAGCCCTGAACACACTAACTCTGAACCCAGCTGATGGTTTCTGATGCCTAAGAAACATCTGTATTTTTCACTGAACTAAGACCAGCTGTTCCACAAGCATCCACACTTGGCTAGAAGCATGGATTTATGGCTTATTATCATTCATGGCTCCATAAGGATGCATAAGGATCCACATCACCTGCACAGACTGGGGCTTACTAAACCGTTTGTTTTGGAACAAGATTTTTGTAAAACTTTGAATTATTTGAACTGATTTATATATCCTTAAATACTCCTTACTCATCAGCAAGGCCAACTGCTGACCGTAAATATTATGACTATATTATTTTTATTTTAATTCAGGAAAGATTTTAGCTGCCTTCAGAAATATTGTGCCTCCTTCTTCTCCATTTCTTTTCTTTAGGAAAGCAATGGACACTTATTGAATAGTAGCTGTTTAAATAAATTGCTTAACTCCCACAAGACCAGAACACTGCAGGACCTCGTAGTAGAGAAACAAGATGTCATCCTTACAGGTACTTATTTTCCACTATGACCTCATTACAGGCCTTATGATTGATTTCTTCTGTGCTTTTGCACACATGCACAGCACTGTCTCCCTTTGCACTTCGGATAAGCCATTCCTAAGGTGCAGAACTCTTCCTGTGGTTCTCTTTCCCCTTTTTCTTTTCTCTGTAAGGCTTATTCTTTTTGTAGTGCATGATAAAGACAGGCTTTCCTCCTTCAGAAGTGGTTAAGCTCTTCAATCACTCTCTACAGTAAAACAGGTCCTAAGGCAAAAAATTTGTTTATGTGTAATGTGTTTCCTCCTCTCTGCTTTCTCTCATCATGCGAAGTCCTAAGTATCTCATCCTGATTAACACAGCTGTGAGCAAACTGTTGCCATCCACAGCAACTGTCTGTCCATAATCCCAGTCAGAGATAATCATAATCACAAGTCATAATCACAGTCAGAGGACAAAAGCTGACGCAAAAAACTCTTGCAAGTTTGCTTTGCTTGTACCTCACTGCCTTCTGTGTATGCCAGATATTATCACAAGTGAGAACTGAGAGGAGAGTCAATATCATCCGAACCTTATTCCCAGGATTCATGTGCGTGCTGTAGTCTCCCCAGCAGCACTCCTTCATCTCCAAGAGCAAGGCTGCCAGGGATTTGGGTCAGCAGGACCCTGTAGAACCCCAGAAGGGAATGAGAAGGCTGTTCTGGCTACGGACATCTTGCATTTGAGAAATATTTTGCTGTGAGAAGTCTTCAGGATTTTTCCATCTTCACCTCTGAGGTCAGTTGGGTCAACAATGGAGTTAACAAGACGGAGGGAGAACCTCGGCTCTCACCCAAAATCCGCCAAAGGGACTCATATGCACAGGGGGTTCAAGGGTTTCAAATAGTCTCACCCATCACTCTGCTGAACACAAGACTGTCTCAAGCCGTAGCAATGTCTGGGTATTCTACCCTTAAACTTACCTCATTTGATCTATAATTCACCTTCAAATATAACATCCAAAGTTAACAGGATGAAAAGTGTGAGCACTTTTCAACGACAGGGAGGAAATTGCCACTGTGAGGCCAAAACATTACTAAAACTTGCACCTTGCAACACCTGAAACATTTCTCCCTGAGACTGTTTTTCCAGTTTAGCTGGAATTTGTGAGATAGAAATCACCTGCTGTATTTCAGCAAAGATGGCAATAAAGCATCCAAAGTATTCCTGGACTGTTAAGAAATACATCATGATTCTAAAAAGAAATATCCCTCTATGTCTTTTGGAAGACACCCCAGTGTTTCATCAGAAAAAAGCAAGTCTAAGTAAGTGCAATTATTCTTTAGCAGATAATGAGGAAAATCTTCCTTGCCAATACAAACTGAGAAGCCCAGTGCAAAGAATGAGACTGGAGGGGCTGGAGCAGTTAGAAAGGTGGCTTTTAGTGGAAGATCAAAGTCTAGGGAGTGGATCACTTCAAGATGTTTCTCCATCTCAGCAATGCCTGTTTGCAATGTCACTGCACAGTCGTGGACGTCTTGCAGTCACCACACACAGGACTGAAGCAGCTGAACCTTTGCACAGCTTACGAGGCACACCCAGCACTCAGGGCAGTGCTGGATCCAGCTCTGCCCATTGCATTTCATGCTTCTTTTATGGTACTTTACAGAACGTTCCCGAAGAGTTCTGCTTTCAATAGGTAGGATTTGTTGCAATGTTTTATCTTGATACCATGCATTACGGTGATTTTGATCGAAGATCTGACTCATAACTTTACACTACAGGAATGGGCTGGAGTCTACTGGAACTGAACAATATCAATAAACAGCAACAGTCATATTAAGGCTCTGTGGTTTGGCTCATTTAACATGCTGGCTTTATTAAATCTGGCATAGTTGACATTATGCATCATGCAAGGGCTATTTGGTAAAATTTGTCAGGTTTTAAAGAAATTCTTTCCAAAAACCCCAAGAATAAGAAGACTAGAACCATTTCCTACATAAACAGTGATTTTTTCACTAAAGAACGAACTCTTCAGAACTCTGGCAAGCTGCAGGAATCAAATGCTACTTGCAGACTTACTAGGTTTAATTGTGTTTTTAACACCTTCCTATTCTGACATAAAATCTGAATTTTCCCACTCTGAGATAAAATTATTGCTTACAGTTTTGGCTGAAGAAATGTTAACTTTCTCCCTCTCAGTAAAAATCCCAGTTTTCAGGGTGAGATGGAGCCAAAACATCAATGGAAAGCGATGTTCCACAGAGCACTTCTCACATCACAGGAACACTTCAGCAGCCAAAGCAACAGGGGAAGAGCTGGTCAAGGAGGGAGGGGATATTTCTGCACATTTCCACAAAATGAGCAGTTGCACTAAAGGGTGGATTCACTAGTCACAGTACATCACTACATTTTGATATGCCCTGGCAGACACCTGAATGCAATCAGGTTTTCCATCTACAAGCAGTAAAACATTACTGCAGAGGTGAGGTGAGCTTCACACTAAAATGGTAACAGACCTTGGAGAACCTCCAGATGTGAATAACAAATGTGAAATGAGGTTTTACTCCAGGTTTACAAAGAGGGCACTGGGCGCCTGGATGACAGTGAGGATATGAAGAGCAGAGGCACAACCATCAGGAGTTAATTGTTTCACAGATGCACCAAAGAAGAAGAGAAGAAAGCAAACACTTCCTCAGAGCCACATAAAGGCAGCCAGTGTGCAGGACCCATCATTCTTCTTTCTCAGCAAAATCCTCTGGTCAGACCTGCCAGAGCTGCTTGCCTAACCTGTAGTTATAGATTTAAATTTGGTTTTATGCTAAACAATTTCTTTATCTCATCACTTTTTTGTTTCTTTCTCAGTTTATTTGCTATTTTTAAAAATCTCTCTCTGCAAATAGGTGAAAAATCAAACTAGGACAGTATTGGGGTTTTGCAAAACAGCTATTCATGTGCCATGGCCCTGCCCTCATCTCCTCATCTCAGGTGCAGACACCAGCAGGGTGACCTGGCCTGACTGGCCTGACCAGGAGGGCCCGGAGGCAACAGGGGACAGGGAGGACTGCAGAGCCTGAACAGCATGTCACAGGGGAGAGACTGTCCCCACATCAGAGGGTGGGTGGCACGCAGGTTTCTGTCCAGTGTAATGGGAGTCCCAGCCCCCTGGCTGTGAACACTGATGCAAAAGTAGTGGAAGGTCTGGTGAAGAAGTAAACAGAGCACTAGGAAAGGATGGTCAGCTTTCAGGCTGCATCCCCGAGAGCCTGCTGAGGGACCACTCAGATGGAGGTGATGGTCCTCACTCTTGCAGACAGAGCCAGAAGGAAAGATGCTGTCTGCTGAGTGCCAAAAGCAGTGGAGACCTCACTTGGGTCATCTGCTCTTGCTGAGCGGCGCTGCTTGGTCCAACAACTCACGAATGCAACAGGACTTGATACCAAGCCCAGGGTCTCTAATCTCACACCCAGGGAGACCCACTGATTCCTGGATTTCATTCTGCTCAAGCTGCTTTCAAACCCACTGCAACTAGTTGGCACTTGTGAAATTAATTTCAAACCAGAACTGCTCCTGCTGCAACAGTGCTGGCTCAGCCAGAAGTAGATATCATCAGCTGGGTGATGAGTGCTCATCATGTCCATCTAGTAGTACCCAAAATATAGCCAATGCACGCTTTTTTCATGTATGCCTATCTACACAATGTGAGATAAAGTTGAATCCAGCACTGGGGATAGTCCCAACTCAAGCAGGAAAGGGGACCAGAGGCCATCCGGAGAGCCATGCCAAGCTGCACATCTGATTTCATGAGCATGGAGCCTCTGCTGCCCCTGCAGAGTAAGTGGGCTGACATGAGAGGCCTCCAGTCAGAGACAGGGTTACTACAGACTGAGGAAGAGTTACACAGAGAGCAGGGCAGGAGCAGCATTCTGCAGCGGTTGCAGCCAGGGGAGGGCAGCCACAGATGGACAGACATTCCAACTGATAGGGATCTCAGGAGATCTCTACTTGTGAGGCTTCAGAAGAGATTTGTACCATGGGCAAATCAAGTGTGTTGTCACAATATCACATAAGAAGCTGAGATGGGAATAAACCAGCTGGTTAGATGTCTGTGGAGTGGGTAGCCTGGAAAAACATTCACTCAAGGAGTAGACATGCATGAACTGACCAACTCTGCTGACATCCAATCTCGAAGTCTATCCACAGGGCATCCTTCTATGTACACATAATGAAAGATCTGCTGCTGAGAAAATATGCCCATAAACTTACTTTGATTTAAAGTACTTGTGAAAAATTGCTGTCAGAGGTCCCAGTGTAAGTGCTATCAGCATACTGTGAGCAAACACTAAGAAAGTTATTCTGTTGTAATCTCGGAGAAAAGAAAATACATAAGAAATATGCTTTAGTGACATGCCTTACAAACAAGCAGTCAGAAATATCTCATGTAAATTTCCTAGAATACCTGCTAAATGAGACTCTCATTTACTCATTTACAAGACTAAAGGTCCACAGAGCACTTGTTCTATTGAATGTCCCTGAAACACCCTGAAAGCAGATAAACAAGAGATACATCACTTGCCATTTTTTACCCAACTGCACAACAGATATTACAGTTGCTTTAGTAAATGAAATGAGAGTTTCACTAAAGCAGAACTTCCTTAAACATGTTTGTGCTCTCCATTCATTTTTAAGAGCCTCTTGAAGCATACCTCATGCCCCTGTGACAGCCCTCCATCCCCTCCAAAAAGGACTCACAGAAGCTCCTTAGAGAACCTGGGTTGAGACAGCAAGGTCAGCATACTGGGAGGAAAAGCTTAGAGCCAATATAAAGTGATAACTACATTATCATATCTTGCACTTGTTTCAGTGGAGCTCATCAAAGTGAGATGGAGATCCTCTGAAAAAAAGAATATGCATTGGTGGCAAGAGGAGAATTAAAAAAAAAAAAAA
>VZRQ01006246.1:586048-602902 GCA_013397975.1 Machaerirhynchus nigripectus
AGAGAGAGACATAGTAAGTAGACACAGTAAGTAAAAGGAAGAAAAAAGGAAAATCAGTGTTCAGGATTGATTTTGACTGAGGTCTTTGCTGGAGGTACAAGAGCTGCTCTCCACTGTGAAGTGTTGCTTTGGAATCCACTACTGGATCTTGAACATCTTCTTTAAAAGCATGAGCCTCCAATAGTCCTTCTCTGAGGTCTGTGACCATGACAGAACTGCAGCTTAAAGTATAAGATCTCTTTGCTTGTTATTTTGGCAGAGAAATGCAAACTTTGCACATCCATGAAATTCAACTGGTGTGATAGCTTCGGGCATTTGATTGCCTTTCAGCACAAAAAACTCTTTTATTCTGATACCTATGCTGAGCTGCTGTTATGCCTTTTCCCCCCCTTTATCTGACTGTATTTATAAATATATTTCTCCTGTTATATATTTACTCCTGTTTCCACAGTCATTACTTGGTTCTTTTTGCTAATATAAATCTATAAGTTTTGCCCAACAAAAACATTTGAAATGTGGCTCTGGTTAGTACGTATCTGTTTTCTCAAAGCAGCAAAGATCTAAAACTCTTACATAGAACAGCTGTGTGTGTTAGATTCCTTGGTTTGGACAATGCTTTGAACACACTCAATTTACCTTTCATTTCATAGACTTGCTCATGCCTGAAAAAGAAATAACCTGGTAAATTATTTGCAGTCGCTGCCAGCTTAAGCAATGTCTGCAATGCTTTGTTGATGAGTGGAAGTTTTGAGATTATTTTTGGTGCCATGACATACTGCTGTACATAACCCAGACTGGAAAATAACTGACAGCCTCTGGCATCTTGGAGATAAGCAGTATCAGCCACCATAGGGTAGTGGACTGTGTCTCATGAGTAAAACAGATTCTGGCAGTAACTTTGGGAGAGAAAACCTGATTTTTTCTAATAATTGTGTTGTTAATGTATTTTTATTTTCTTTTGATTCAGCCTTTAGATGATTATTTTCTTCTTTTTTGCCACTGATCTTTTCCTTTGGCATGCTGGGCATCATCATCCAGTCTATTTGGAGGCTTAACTGAAAAGTAAGGTGACAAGGGACAAAAGGGATTTCAAATACATGAAGTAATTTTGTGGGTCTAGTGTCTCTCCCCTCCCTCCACCACCTTGGCAAGACGAGGAAGTATCCCCTTCTCCATCTGCTGCTGCTGAGAGAGCCCCATGGCACTGTGTCAGCCCAGGGCCACTGTGCAAGAGCTGAGCTGCCCTCAGGAGGGGAATCTCCCGCCAACAACTTGTGAAGCCATTGCAGCATCTACCCTCACCCTGCAGGAGCCATCAAGGGGCTGCTGCCAGGGGTCATCAGAGGAGGAACCACAATGAACCACCTGGGACTGCCAGGGATGCTCTGTGTCCAGAGCTGCCTGTGATGCTCTGAGCCATTCACCAAGTACCTGCAAAACATGGAGCCCACTGTCTGGCTGACAAAAACAACACATCAGATGAGATGTCTTAACATAGGAGGAAAATGAGAATGGGCATCTGCACCCTCCTAAATGACTTTCTCATGCGATTCTCCTTTAGTACACCCACGTCTATGCACTGTTGCTGTGTACTTGGCATGGGGAAACCTCTGGGTACTTTAAGTCACAAAAGAATTACAGACACAGTGTGCATGTAAGTCTGTCAAATGGTAAAAGCAATCACAGGTATCCACTGTTTTCAAAGTATTAATTTAGGGATAGAAAATCAGTTGCAATAAAACCTTTCTGGAGATGTCAGCTCTGTATGATAAACACACACACTGAGATATATATATAGAGAGAGATAGCTATATATCTTTGAAGGGAGATCACAGCACTATCTCATTATAAAATATTTTTTTTTCCAAATTTGAAACTAAAATAAGCAGGAAAGCATGGGCAGTGCCTAAATATCTATCTTTATACTACATAAATATGCAAAAGCTCTGTCAGAACGAAGTCTGGTGTTGAAGCACATTTGACAGATGTTCTTGGTCCCTAATAAAGAAGTCATGCAGATGTTATTCAAAGAGTATAATAATTTGAATGTTCACTCTTAAAAGCTCTTTCATATCTCTTCATGTTGAGGGCACTCTCACAGCGAGTAGTGTGGGACCTGTCTCCTGAGCATGTCCCTTTTGAAGTGTTTTGAGCCCACAAGAGGCAGCACAGCACAGTGCAGATGAACCACAGCAGCACCTTACTAGTCGGGCAGCCACAAGCTCCCTGCACACATTTTAAAGGTGCCAAGCTGTAGAGGTGTAGCCTGTGGGTGCATTTCACAGGCACTTACACGTCAGGCACGTCAAGCCCAGAGCTCAGTGACAACGTGGGCCCAGTCGGAGAATGAGATTTGGCACAGAGCTGGAGATACCTTCTCATAACCAGGAGTCACACTCCCAAAAGGTCTGGCTATAACCAGTCCTTTATTCACGCAAACTGAAATTTTTTCCCCACTCTATCTTTTTAGGTCTCAGGGAAGACATACTTGTGTCGTTCCCTATCTTGAGCATGTTTTGTATTTTAAGCTCATTTTTAAACCCAAATGAGACTGAAAGTTGGGCATATTTACAAAGGCTTCCTTGAATAATAACATCCCCGGGGAAGGCTTTCTGATTTTTTGGAGGACAAGAAGCTTGTCTGTCATGGCATCCTGAAAACAACTGAGATCACATCAGTAACAGCACAGTGAAGGGGCTGTAAAGATTGAGATGACTCTGGTTTGAGCTAATATTATTACTCTGACACAGTACAGGTAATTGTCTCTGGGGGGGATGTTTTAATTAAAAGGGGAAAAAAAGAAGTTTCTTTTCAACTACAACTTCCTTCTACCTCTCATCAAATAACATGTAGATGATACAGGATAATTATTCTCATTAGTCAGAGTGGTTTGTGCTCAAAGCATTTGTGATAATATCCTGCTTTACTCTTTGTCTTTTTATTACCCATTGGATACTGTAGAATATCAGGCTGATGCTGAACTGCATGAGTGAGGGCAGCTTTGGGAGCTCATATCTTAATATATGTTTTGACATCTTACCAATCTTTAAATTTAACATAGTGATTTATGTGCCAGCATTACGACAAGCTCCCCATGGTTACTGAACTGTGTGTTATTTGGGTGTACAAGGTCAGCAGCAGCTTCTGCAGATCACTTCTCTCTGGTCTCTGCCAGAAGCTGATGGGAGGCAAATCTTTTGTGCTTCCCTGGAAAATAAGCTGCAGATTTTCTTTAGGGAAAAAAAAGGCATTGTACACAAAAGAGGAAAATAGTGTGAATAGTGGAGAATGGGATAAGGAAATGAAAATGAAGGCAGAGTTGCATGGTCCTGAATCTTCAGAATAATCATATTTCATCCTCCAAGAACATTGTTCCAGATAAAAGCATGAGATAAGTGTCACCAGCTTTCCAGACCAGGAATTCTGGAAGGAAAATAATGAGACAGAAAATATTTTACATTTATATGAAAGCATTCTGGCAAACAACACTTGTGATTTCTCAGTATCACCAAGTAAAAGAAACAGGTGATGAAGTAGGCAGTGAAGAAAGGTACATTTCTTTTCTCTATCCTCAGTCTTTGGAGTTCCAAATCCGTTTGCCAGACTGGCATAACTATAGTAACTGCTTGAAAAGAAAGATATTTTAGAAAATTTTCAAATTTTTTATTAGATTTACTTTCTAATTTTCTGTAAGATTTGTTTTTTTTAATTTAAGAATTGTTCAGATATTCCTAACTGTTTTCAACTCAATTTTTCTTCTACTTTTGCTGGGGTATTCTGATACTCCAGGCTTTCCTTTGAAGTTGCAAAGAGGAATTACAGTAAAATCATTGAAGCATCTTGTTAATTGCTGTCTGGTGGCTGATCAGGGGTTGTGACTTGGCAACTTTTATTGGAAAGTACTTTGTCACAATCTGACAAGATAAATTAATTAGTATAAAACTCCACTGAGCATTCATTAATGCCGATGTACCTCAGACCTTTGACATAGCTGGTGCTACAAAATATACTCAACTGGCAGGGAGCACATTGAGACCTGTGTTTATTTCCATGGAGCATTCACTTCTTAAACACACACGCCTTTTAAAAAAGAGATTAACTGACTCCTTGTACTAGTTTGAAAGCAGACTAGTTAGAGACCCCAAGTCAGAAATAAAATTTAACAGGAAAAATAAAATAAATGCAATAGTACAAAAAAAACCACTGACAGAGTCGGAATACAACCTGACCCCCTGATGGTCAGGGGGTTGGTAGCAGCCCAATTAAATGGTGGCTGCAGTCCTCCTGGAGTGATGATTCTGTTGGAGCAGTGATCCTGTAGAAGGGTCTGGTCTTCCTCTGAAGGTCCAGTGGTGATGTAGAAGGGTCTGACTTTCCTCTAGGAATCCAGTGGAAAAGGCTGCTTGTGCTGTTCCAAACCCCTGACTATATCCAGGTGGGAATGCTTGGCTCCTTCCCCCTGGGCGGAGCATCTCACAGTGGGATGGTGAGTCATGAGGCAAGGCCCTGATGGGCCCATTAACAGGAGATAGTCCAGGAGTGAGTTATCTGTGAGTCATGAGGCAGTTTTCAATGTTTCTAACAAATCAAAAGCCTAAGTGGAATTGAACTCAAAACAGGGATTTTGAGTCAAGAGGTATATAGCATGTAACACAAGGCCTGGAATTTGCTGCTTTCACAACAGTATAAAGGCAAAAGAAAGCAACTGTAGTAGAAGCTGCAATGCTTTTTATTGCTTAACTGTTGCACTTTTGAACAGCTGATGTGCCCAGAAATCTTTTCTGGGGGCTTTTTTGTTGGTTTTTTTTTGTTGTTGTTGTTGTTTGGTTTGTGTTCCGGTTTGTTGGTTGGTTAGGGGTTTGGGTTGGTTTTTTTTTTTTTGGTTTTTTGTTTTTGTTTTTGTTTTTGTTTTTTTGCAACATAAGAAATTTGAAGCTCAGTCTGGGCGAAGCGCAGTTGCTGGAGTTTTGCGTGATTGTATTAATCCATTCAACAGTTTGAGAGTGTCCTAGGTTACAATATAGATGTATTTAAGTATTCTATTACCACCAGCTGTGGGCCATTAGCTGTTATCTCCTGCTATGACCCACCCCTGATAACAGACACTGGGCCAGCAAGAAACCACTGCATGACTTATGGACTTATCTCATCCTATTGTGAGATGCTCCACCCAGGAGGGAGGAGCCAAGCATTCCCACCTGGATAGAACCTGGCCTTGGAACTGCCTAAGGGAGCCCTGTCTACTGCGTTCCCAGAGGACAAGAGCTACTACTGGACCTTCAGCTGGAGACCAGACCTTCCATCGGATCACAGCTTCAACTGAACTGCTTCATTTGGACTGCTGCCACCACCCTAACAGGGTGTCAGGTTGTATCTGACTTTGTCAGTGCTTTTTTCCTTGTATTATTGCACTTATTTTTTTAATTTTAAATCCTGACTTGCGATCTCCCACTGGTTTGTTTTCAAACCAATACAGAGAGGAAAAGAGCAGTTATTCCAGTGGAGCAGAGCTAGATGTAGGGAAAAGAAACAAGGTATAAAGTCACTGGTCTCTGTGGGACTGAGATAGATAATCAGCAACTGTAGAAAGCAGGTGGTCTCATGGTGAATGAGCTTCTTTGCTGGTAAGTTGAGTTCAGCTTGCCACTTAATACTCTCTGAAGACCAGAAAGGAGAGGCGGTTTAGATACAAAAAGGAGCAAGCTAATTGCACAAACCACAGTAATTTCTGAAGTGCAGTGAAGTAGATCTATCATTATAGGAATAGCTGGTAAAACACAGACTCCTGGATAGGTCACTTTTAACCATCTCTAACTGGGCATTCGAGAGTGCATTTTCTTAAGAATATTAGTGCTTAAAGAGGCTGAGAATCATCTAAATTAATTTCAGAGATGTGTGGAAAGCGACCGTCCATTGACACCAACTGAAGTAGGTGTGGACCTCTGAAAAGGAGTCTGGCTGCCTACATCTTTGTAGGAACTAAATAGAATTTAAAGCACTGTCTCCCTATCCAAGTCTTTAGACATCTGAAGGCTTACCAACACCTGCCTTTCCCCCAGCCTAAGCCATACATTGTTCATGAGGATGTGCTCTGCTGGATCTAGGCCAGAATATCTAGAACTGCTCCTTATCCTCAGACACTTGCCAAATCTCTGTCATCTCTTCAACTCCATTTCATTGCCAACTGAAGATGTTTTATTTTCCTTTGGGATTTTTACCCATTTTTAAACAGAAAGAAAAGTATGCTGAATTTAGTAGGTGTGTGCTTAGGATACTCTCTTTGTATTGGCAGTGGCTGTTAGAGCTGTGTCTATCAAACATGATGTACTACTATAATTTCATGTAAACGATTTAAAAATTCATTTTCTATATATTGGGAAGATTTTGATTGTTTTTTTCTAAATGACCCGTACTGGTCCAAATCAAACTGAAGGGCATCCTCACGCCCATGTGCTATTTTGATTTCACATAAGGATGCAGCCCATTGTGTCTTTTCCAGTAGGGTGAATGATGATTGTCAATAATATTGAGAGCTTTATCCAATGCTAAAAGTAAAATCCTATATATTAAAAGAAAAAAGAAGTAATTCTGATTCTTTGCAGAGAATGAACAAATTACTTCCTAAATGAAGTTAACTCTGATCCATCCCATCCTCTTGAAGGGTATTTTCCTTTTGGATAAAACAGATAGTGAAGTGATAATTAACTGAACAGACTGCCAAAAAAAAAAAAAAAAAAAACCATATTAGCACTAATGCACACAGCTTTAAACAAATGATGTCAATAAGCAGGTCCATTTAAAACACACCTGTCTTTCCATTCCACTAAGATGCATGAGGTATTTAATACACCATGTAGTTAGCCCTGAAGCACAGTTGGTCCTTACTTTGCACTACTTTGCAAAATATCTTTTGAAAGGACAACACAAAAATGTTTCCTATTGAAACATAACATTTCTTGCCATTTCACCACTATCATAGGGCAGAAACATCTATCAAGATTACATGAGCAATCAAAAATGCCCAAGCAAATTGCAAGCCAAAGTACTGTAGAAAATAAGAGAATTGATTAATTTTGTAAAGTTGAGTCAACATCCAATAGACTTGTCTCACCTAGCATTAAAATTAAATTCTTCACGAGAATAAACAAAATGCATAGGAGAGGCTAAGTTAAAAGATGAAAAATGTTGAAGTATTATAAACTATGGCATATTATAAGCAAGAACAATCTTTCTGAACTGCTTGTAAATCCACTAAATCCTTCTTATCTCTGATTTCCAGCAAAAGAGTGCCAAGATAGGTTGTAAATTTCTTACACAGAGAGATCCTCTCAATAATTCAATCTACATTTTAAAGGATGCTGAAATAGCTGTCACACTATGGCCTTTCAATCCTTAGTGCATACACGTAGAACACGGACAAGAGCTGTCTTCCTTGTACTGTTCCATTGCACAAAACATTGTGCATGCCCACTTTCCGCACTCTCCAGTGCCCTGCCACTCTCAGTGGAGCTCTGAGGGCAAGAGAAATAATAGAAGGAAAATGCTAAAATAATTATTTTAATGGCTAGAGAACAAGAAAATTTGGCTGAGATGTTTAAAACTCTGAGACTGATATTAAAGTCATAAACAGGCTTTCCACTCTGTGCTTGCATTAAAGACAGAGCAGAACCTACTTATCCCCAAATTAGATCATTGGCTTTAGAGGCTCTTTCTCAAGGATGAACTGGTCCTTAGCTACTTCCTGGGCACCTAAAGCTTCTTGCTTTCATCTCAGTGAGACCAATGGAAGTTTTGTCTGGTGTTTGAACAAGGAAACAGCATTTAGACCACTTAATTCAATACGGTTCCAGATTATTGCAGCACAGCCCTGACATGATGCATTTAATTTTATTTTGGATACATAGATTTTTTTTTTCCCAGGTTTAAATGCTTTCTTTTTTTACTTGCATTTTACATAGATAGTAAGAGATATCCTTGGATTTCATTGCACTGATTTTGGCTATGTCAGTTTTCCGGCACTGAAGATGGAGCCTAAAACTGCAGCTTGACTAGAAGCCAAGAAAAGGTGGAAAGGTGTTGAAGTGAGTTATTTTCAGGGCTGATGTCAGTTTCTTTTGGTGCCAGTCCCCCAGCAAGCATGAGAATCAAGTCCAAAGCATCAGTCCCAAGTGCTGCCCTCTGTCCAGGAACTGAAGAGCAGCAGTAAGGGGGGGTATCCAAGGTAAAGGACCTGCCACTGAAACACTGAGGAGCGTTTCTACCCAGGAACCTGGAAAAATTGCACTTTTTGGCACTTGAGGAACTAATTTTTTTCCATTTGCCAACACAATCAGTTGGTTTTACATGCAAAGTATGATTCAAACGTGCCTCACATGACACCAGCTGGCCAGAGCAGCTTTGCCAGCAGTGCCTGTTACCTCAGTTTTTTACAACAACACTTAAAATTGGGTTCACTGGGCTTTTACAACAAGTGCAGGCACATCTGTCTGTGTCTCATGATCAAAGAAGGAAACAGAAAAGTAAAGAATCAGACCGAGTCCAAACTTGAAGCCAAGTTTAACAGGACTGGAATGAAGGACTCTTTCTTTTAAACATCCTGTAGATATGTCTGTCCCATACACAAAACATTTCCTGAATCTGCAGTAGCTCCTGCAACTGTCTTCCAAAAACACATTGCCAAGTATTCTCCATTTCCAAGTACTTCTCTCTTTCATGCCCTCCGAAGAATTAGAGAAACACACACAATCATTTTAAAGAACAATAAATTAAGTGAAAACTGTCAACTTTACTATGTAATTGCATTGAATCCATGCAATTATGTGCAAGAATAATTTAATTCCTTTAACTGATTCATTCCGTAGTTAGAATTACATGGTATTAAGGCTAATCTTTCATACTTAGAATAATTAATTTGTCTCAATGTATTTGTTTGGGGGATGACTTAGGCAGGAAAGCACAGACTGCTCAGTGGTTAGATGGTGTGCATTTTCCCTAGGCATTATGTGATGATAGGAGGCTTTTTACAGGATCACCACAGCACACTAAAGCAGCCCTGGAGCACCTTTATGGTATTCCAGTGTGGTCCCCACGCTTTTTGGTCAAGGACTTAGTGTAGCTGCCAGAGGGTTGAATTATCTTTGCTTGTACTTTCACTCAGCAGAAATAGAAGAAAGAGGGGTTTGGTCCTTTTCTGGTGCGGGTCCACATTCTTCCTTCCATCAGCCCTGTGGGTACTTCCAGGATTTTTTTCCTGCTCAGCTGTGGATGGATGTTCATTCCTAAGTAATAGTGCAAGGAGGCTGGTGGGGAAAGGCATGGTTTTCCAGCTACACACTGATACAATTAATTGCAATCTTAGTAGACCTGGGTGAAGCATTTAAGCACAAAGATAGCCCTTTCCAGCTCACACAGCTTGGACTGTGTGGCAGGCAAGTGCCAGCCACCACCGCACAGCTCCAGAGGAAAGAAGGGCCACTGAAAGGGCTTCTTCAGACTTTTCTTCAGAATTTGATTTTTACATCAATAGGTTTCTCAAAAAAAAAAAAAAGTCATGTGAAGAAACTAACTAGGCTAATGAAAAGAAGGGAAATAAAAATAATTTGCTATTTGCTGCTAAAAATAATTATTTTGGAACCAAGGTACAAGATAAATGGTGACCATGTTTAACTTGTGAGAGCAATCACGTGTATGACTGATCAATTCAAAACAACACTGGGCAGATCCCTCATATAATCCCAATAGAATGGAGGAGCAAAACAAACAGATAAATCAATAAGATAGGAACAAATTATTGTATCTGCTTACATAGTCCTACACTTTCTAAGAAAGAAAAGAGTCCACAAAGAAAAAGGAAATCCAAACAGAACTTAGCCTTTGCTTGCATCAGAAGTGTCACGTGTAGGATCTATTTCATATGCATCACACTGATGTATGTTTGTTTAAAGCCTGATACAGGCTACTCCTGTATGTGCAAATTTCCAAAAGTCACTCTAAAGTCTTCACATCCCCATCTATTAACCTCATTTTAATGTTCAATGCAAGGTTGTTTTTTCCTCCTGATAAGGTCTTTTTTTTTTCACTTCCTTTTTTCATTTCTCAGAAAGTTTTTTTTGAATACTCACATTTTTTTCTCAAAGGAAATGACAAAAAGCTAGTAGCAGTGTACTGGCTGTTTAAAGACAAGGATGCAAGGAGGAGGACCAGAAGGCACAGGCAGAAAAGAGGTCTTGTCAGCACGCAGACAACTTTGAGAGGCATTTTGGGCAAATTTCAGTGAGGAGAACCATACCACCTGTTTGTAGTTCTAGGTCACAAAGGTCAGAACAACAGCAGGAAGCTTTTCTTTCAAGAAAGCAGAACTCAACACATTAATCATTCACAAGTATGGGAGTGATTAGCTGAAGAAAGTGAACACATAAGAAATTTAGCAAGTGGTGTGTGAAACTTATTTTCCCCACATTTTATCAAATTACAGTCTTACTGTTGCTACAGGAATGACCTCTAAGGCAGTCACTTCTCTTGGAAATTATCAATTTATGTTTGACTTCTCAAAGGCCTGATTCTTTTTTCAAGTATTTGAGCTTAATGTCCAAAGTGAAGCATCATTGCCTTTTCTATGGGCCAGTGCATTAGAAGTGCTGCAGGGTTCGTAGGACATCAGAAGGTGAGGATTTGCTGTGCCACTTTTACAAAGCAGTAAATCCCAGTGCAACATTGTCGTGAGACCTGCAGTGTTTCCCAGGTTTCCTCCTGGGAAAGCACGAGGGAGAGGTCCCAGATCCTGCAGACAGAGTAGGAGCCTGCAGCTTGCAGGAGTACAGACATCTCTTTTCTCGGATCTGCTGCCAGACAGCCAGCAAAGGACAGGGGTTGTACATTAGTAGGTCAAAGATGCATCTATTATAGATTCCACCTGCTGATTTTAATTCACAAATCACTCCCCTCTGTCCAGCTCATCAGTCCTACTCCTCTGGCCAGCCTTCCCACCCCTGTGACCAGAGTACCTTCCCCTGGCTTGCCCACCCTATGCAGTGAGGTTGTACCTGCTGGAAAAAGTGTCTGAACGGTGCCTTGCAGAGCAGCAGAGAAGCCAAGTGTCTGTTGAAGGCTCCTGCCTCTGCTGAGCATACAGCTTACAACATCACTGTGCCTTCACCCTTATTTATCCCTCCACCCACCACTTTTGGGGAAAAATGAGTCGTCTTTGTTTCTGCTGGGAGAGCAGATGGGAGAGGGAGGTACTCCATGGTCAAGTACTTTTCTGTGTGTCTGTTCCTTTACCTCCACCTGTGCCCTTGGTCTCTTATTTTCTTCCTCCTCTCAAGAAAGGGCTGAGCACAGACAGAGTTTCAGGGCAGCTATTGCCTTAAAGCCTGACATAATTAAAATCTCTTTCATTACCATCACTGATCTGAGAGTATGATTACAATGAATGGGGTAGATACCTTTAGCCTTTACAGTAACAATAAAAGATAACTGCCTATGACCATATGTGTCAAATAATATTAACAGAATGTAAAATTCAGTAATGGGAGTTAATTCAGTTTTTAATGGCACTGAGGTACTGGTATAATTTAACATTCAGATATTGGACAGTATTCTCTAAACCACCATTGCTTGGTCCACTCCTCCCTGCACGTGAAGCACCCACCTTCTCCAGTGGCAGGGCTCAGGTGCCAGCGATGGGAGCAGGTTCCCACAGACAACAGCTGGTGATAGCCTCCCTGTGCTTCTGCAGTTAAGACTATTAAGCCATCTAAAGCCTTCTTGGGAAGTCAGTTAGTTCCCAGAAGCTGTGGTAATGGCCCAAAAAGTATTGAGACCATTTTCTGCTTCTAAACCTGTCTCATCTTGGCAGGGACAGAAAGGAACCCACTGTGCCTGTGCTTTGGCTCCTGCATGCAGTGGGGAGCTGGCAAGCCCTGCCCCAAAACTGTCCACACTGGGATGACACTGTGCAAGCAGTTCTGCCCGGGCTGATGCCATCTGATGCTTTGCACCTCTGGGTGCTGCTCAGCCCTTGCTGGCACGTGCAGGACTGAATCCTCCACAACAGCTCGGATGCCACTGGACACTGCTCCCATTATTCCCATGGCAGTCATCCCCATAATTCACATCTATCCACCTTCTGACCTCTCTAGTCAGCCTTCCAAAAAGGATGTGCCAAGTTAGCTCTGGCAAAAGGGTAGCTTTTGTGGGAGTCAGTGAGAACAGGAGGAGCTGCTTTCCCACTGGAGTTGCTTCCTGTCCCACTCAGAGCACATTCGGGAGCTGCTGATGGACTGGAGCATCATCTGGGCTGTCAAGCGTGGTGATGGTCAGACCTCCTCCTGGGGACACTGCTCAGTACCACAGGAGCAGGGGCCCTCAGCAAGGAGCTCAGCAGCCAACTCCTGGTCTTTTGTTTGCCTTCAAGAAAAAATTAATATTCAGCCAGGAAATCAAATTGTCATCAGTTTTTCTGCTGTAAATCCCAGGGCCTCCATAAAGACTACGTGCATGCACTGTTTCAGAGATAGTTTCATTACCTTTGCCATCTGGAGACAGCATGGGTTTTAAGGAGTAAGAAGGTAAGAAACAGAAACAGGTATAAAATAAGTGACATGGGAATGCATCTGACAAAACTTTACTGACAGATATGACCATTGTTTCAGCTGGTGCCATGAAGTCTTTGCCCTCGGCTCTTTGTCACATTTCATAGCCAAACAGTTCCCTGTGGTCAGTGGCTGTGTAGATTTTCTGAAGAACCACATCATGTCACATAGCTGGCATCATATTCTTCTTTATCATTGCTCATGAAGGCCAGAACATCTCAAAAAGACCAGTGAAGAACTAGGAAAGATGCAGAGAGGAGCAGCAAGGTTGATCATTGCTCTGGAAAGAAAACAGGACCATATGGAAAGAGAGCAATGTCCTTCAAGTAGGTATATATACAGCAGAGAGAAATTAAAAAAGGAATGGGAGAAATGAGTGATAAAGCAATAATTGAGACCTGAGAGCCCTCCAATGAAAGCATCACATAGCAGACAGATTTGAAACAGTCACAAGGTCAAATTATCCAATATAATTAAATTAGTGAGCTTATTCCTGCATAAAAGTAAGGAAACAACACACAAAAACAGTTAGACAAATTCGTAGAAGAAAGAGGCTTCATAATAAAAACCCACACCTTCTGGCTGAAGAAGCCCCTGACAGCAGGCTGTGGATGAGAGATCCTACCAGGGCAGCATGAATGCAAACTCACTCTATGCATCCAATTGCTGCCTGAACACTTCATTTTGCCAGATGGTGGCTGCAGGGAGGCACAGAGGATTCTGGGCCACATGGGACCCATAAAGCCACTGATACCTGTCATCAGTACAGCTCTAGCCTGGCCAAAGACAGCTGGAGTAGAGTGACTGCCATGGGTCTGAGCTGAGGGAGGATGCAAATGACAAGGACCCAATCTAGAGTGCCACCCAACACAGTGGGCAAGGTGATGGTGACACTTCAGCAAGTGATACCTCCACACTTCTCAGAGCTGGGGGAAGATTTTCTCTACCTCTGACCCAGGACTGAGCACTGACAACACAACTGAACCCTGTGTAACTAATGAGTACAGTTTATATGGTGTCACATATAATGCAATGACATCCCTTTATCACTTTCAATGTTTCAATCCAGTCCACTCTGGTATAGCTCAAAACCAAAAACAGCAAAATGTTCAGTGTAAAGGAGACATGAAATTGAGATGTATGGAGTAAAAACACATCCTTCTTGCCTCATTGCAGGAGGTAAGAAAAATTCAAGCTCTTTCATTAGGCAGCAATTAAAATGTAGTTTACAGAGCAGGAAAATAGCATATTATTGAACAACTGTAAGGCAGAGGAGCTAATCATTAACTGATTCTATTATGCTGCCTTCTCCCAAAATTAAAGTGACTTCCCTATAATTTAGAATGAATGATGCATATATTTCCTGACTACACCTTTCCTAATGATGCAGAGGATGGTGTTTCTGTTCACTTTTGCTTTGTCTTACAGTGAAACACGCCAGATAAGAAAGTTAGACAGTTGTTCTCATTAGCCATTTTAAACAGTGTTTCCCACCCTCACAGCAGGCAACTGGCAGGTGGGCTGTGAAATGTAATCAGCTCTGAGCCCATTAGGAACAGGTTTGATGAATTGTTACTCCAAAAATTATGTCTGCCTGACAAAGTACCTGGCATGGGTGTCTGTGCATTCCTGTCAAGAGGCTGTTTTGCTAGGTAAGGAATTTAGGACTGGTCTCAGAAGGAACTCTGCTGCCAGCATTTTCTTTTGGCACCCCTGGGAATTATCCCAGTTTGGAGTGTTTCACAAAGCTAAGAAATCCCCTAAATGCTCATTTCTGAAAGAGTGCTGCAGCTTTCTGGGGAAGGCAGGCAAACAGGAAAAAAGAATGCACATCTACACTTGCACAGCCCTTTCCTTCCCATGCTGTACCGTGCACTGCTGGCTTGTGGATGCCCTTTGTGCCTCTCCAGGGAGCTGTGTCTCCCCGCAGGGCAACACTGCCATTCATCTTGTGGCTGCAGCGTGCTGTGACCCAAACTGCGGCTCCCACACCCCAGAAATAGCATCCTGCCTCTGGGAGAGGTCAGCCACAGCTGACTGCTTCATGTCAGCTGTATCTGCCATGGAGGTTTCCAAAACATCCCTTGCCTGATTGCTCATTGCCTTTCTCCTCTTCAGGAATTATCTCTCAAGAGGCTCTGCGTTACGTCCCCACATCGCTGCAGGGCAGGAGACAACATCCACACAGAGCTGTCACCCTGCACACTTCTAACCCTGGATAATCCTGTATGTGGGTGAAGTTTCCACAAATCACCCATGGGGAAGTTCTTAGACATCCTCTGCTCCAGATTTGTGGCTCAAGGGAGTTGTAAACTTGGGATTTGAGATACATCACTGTACTACAGGCAACTTCTAAGAGGGCTCTTAAGAATGTAAACATATCCAGACTCAGAGCAAGGGTCTTTTAGTCTAACAGCAGCTTTCTGAAAGATTCTTAAGAATAGAGTGTAAAAAACAGTCCTCTGCCCTTACAATTTCTCTCAGCCTTTAAAAACCAACATTTTAAGGAGTTCTTGAGGTTACATACTCATCAGTGTATGTAATAGCTCTTTTCTCCATGAGCTTACCCAAGTCCCTTCAAATTCATTCTTCTTTCTGGATAAATACATTAATCTTTTGACATGGAGGTTTGGGGTTTGCTTTCCTTCTTTTTCTCCTCATTTTGCTTTTGTTTTGGCATGTGGAACATGCCATAACCATGCCAATAAACCTCCAAGACATGGGGGTGGTGGTTTGTACCAGAGGGCTGGAGCTCAGCTGAAAACCTCCAGGACCATTTCTGCTCAGACATGTCCTCCCTCCCTGGCTCCTGAGCTCACCTCATGATCAAACAGTGCTCTCCTGTGGTAGCCAACCACTCCTGATCCTCCTTTTCCCAGCTCTCTGGGGGATAGCAGCAAGGGCAGCAGATGGGGGCATAGAGTGAGCCCTGTGTGGGGGCAGTGGGTCGTGCTTTCAGTAATCCCTAAGACTGCTGTTTATGTGGTCCATCTGGTCTGAGACAAATATAAATGCTTGAGGAGATCAAGCATGTGGATCATTCACCAGGAAGTGGGAGCAGAGGTTAAATGCTCCATAATCTCCCCAAGACCTCCTCTCCAGAGTTCCCCTCCTTCACCTTCCCCAAGCCATGCCTGTCCTGTCCTGCTGCTAACCTAGCCCTGGTGTTCCTCTTTTCCCCAGGAGCTTTGTGGCTCTCCCAAACAGGCTGGGTTGGCCCTGGGGCATGGCAGGGCTGAAAGTGCAGGTGAGGACAGTTCTGTGACACTGTGACCTCTGCAGGAGTTCAGACAATTCCCTGTCAGTCCTGATTTTGCTGCTGACATCGTAGTTCAGCTGGTCTGACTGTGACTGGTGCTGTGTGCTTTCTTCTCATTTCTCTTGCTGTGTGTGTAGTGTCTGGGCTGTTCATCTACCAGCTTTGGCTGCTCTTTCTGTTTGGTGGGTAACTCGTTTTCCAGAAATGTCATCCCAGCAATGTCCATGAGCCTAAATGTCCTTTATTTTTTTCTTTTTTTTTAAATTACAGATGGGTATACTTAACATGATTTACCAAGACATATATATTAAGTATCACAAATTCTTTGCTTGCTGAAGACCGCATTTCTATTTAATGCTTGATGTGGAGCCTAAGGTTATGGTACAGATGCTCTTTTGTATGAGAGGATCTTTTGTTAGTGGATTTACTTACAGAAAAATGTCAGGAAAATCCCAGTCTCTACAAGCATTACACAGTAGTTCCTACATGTGTGTGCTTTTAGAAAAGAAAAGTCTACTCTCTCTTATCTGAACCACAAATTTGGCAATTGTGTTTAGCTGGAGTAGTAGCAACCACCCCTAAAGCAACTCGGACCCAAGAGCTACACAGATGGTAGAAACAGACACAGCGATTCCATTAAAAATAATAATAGTCAATGTGTGGAGGTTACAGGTGAAAATAACTTATTGGACCCGCAAGGAAAGGAAAAGACAAGACATGAATAAGAGTGTTCTGGGAGGACATTTAGACAATCATAGAAAAAAAATAGCGTGATGAAGAAAGCCTTCCAAAAAATGGAGCTGGCAAAAGAAAGACATATTTTGAAACAGTGACAAAAGAGTGAATTATGCCTGTGAGCTGAGAAGCTGAATGACAGTGCCAAGGTCAATGGGATGGTAGACAATAGCAAGAGAAAAAGTTAAGAGTTTTGTCATTTGCTAACTTGGCTATGAGACAGAAAAAAAGGGAGGAAGGAAAGGAAGGAAGGAAGGAAGGAAGGAA
>VZRQ01006246.1:602941-621950 GCA_013397975.1 Machaerirhynchus nigripectus
GAAAAAGAAAGAAAGGGAAGAAAGGAAGAAAGAAAGAAAGAAAGAAAGAAAGAAAGAGAAAGAAAGAAAGAAAGAGAGAGAGAAGCCTGAGAACAATAGACAAAATACATTTTAAAAAAAAAGAGCTAGAGTTTTGTCCCTGAACAGCAAGGAAACCAAGGAAGCCAAGAAAGAATAGAAACGAATGGGAAATGGGAATAAACTGCACTACAGACATCAAGAAACAGCAAGAAACTTCTTGAAAACTAGAAGTATAGTAATATAAAATCAGAGTGTCTTTTTCTTTTCTCTGAGGCACAAGAACAATTTGATTATATGAGGGATTTGAGAAACATACAAAAAGAGATTTTGCAGGATAAGAAATGTTTCATTTACAGCTTGAGAAAAATACACCTGTCGGAAAAAATATGGAAGAAAATATCATTGGTGGTGAAACAAGTGGGAGTGAAAAGAGGAAGAGATCTGTATTTGTGATAACCATACATTTTAGAAACTAACATTTATATTTCAGGACATTTGGGAAAATCAATGAGAAATAGTTTAGATACTTTATCAAAGACAAATTAATCATTTGAGTTTTCCATTAGAAAAACTGATGTTTGATTGTGAACCATATTTCTGAGGGCTACACAGCACACAGAGATAATAAAAATATTTTCTCTGAAACCCAAAAATATCTTTAAAAATAGGTTCTAGAGAATTAAGGAAGACAGATATATAGGTGCACTTGCCTTTAAAATTAGAAATTCCCTAACTCTTCCATTACTTTCAACCAGTAGTTTTAATCTCTAAGGCAGGTTGTAGGTTTTTACTTTCCTCTGATGTGAATTAATAAATTGTTCAGCTCACCTTTCACAACAATTCCCAATGCCCACAGGAAGGGCATGCAGACACCTTTGGAAACAGAAGACTCTTGAGCAGCTCATTGTGTGGCCATGGTTTCTGCTTCACTAAAAGCTGCAGCCTGTGTTTCAGGGTGATGGTATCCCTCTGAATTCCTGGGGAATTTGGAACGCAAGCCTCTCTCCAAAGCAAGGCACTGCCAGTTTTCTGGGGGCCACACCTGTAGCTCTGTCAGGGCAGGCACCTTTAGTCTGAAGATCCTCCTGTGCTTTGGCCTGAGCCAGCTCTCCAGACCCTGCCACCCAGAGAGGAGAGAGCTCCTTTCCTACCAAAGCATGTGAAACAGTGAGAAAGACATAAATGGTGGTTTTGAACATCTTTTGTTCCGACACCTTAGTTTTTATTTATGTGGAAATATGGAAACTTCAGTGACAGCAGCTGTGTTGTACAAAGAGAAATGGACTGCAAGATGACATCAAAGATTAAAACCTTGTCCTTACCACAAGGAGGAAAAGATCTCACATCTTCCAGAGAGAGGATCTGCTGTTTTCTATGGGATGTGCCTAGGTGAGAGAATATGGTCCCCAGCAGCTATCTCCTACAGCCTTCTCTGATCAAGAGGAAAAGGGTGACCCCTGTGTCCTTGTACCCACAAGAAATAGCGTCCAAGCCTCCCAGAGCCTGTGGCCCCAGGGCCTCCCTACTGGACCCCTGTGGCAAGCATGAGAGAAGACCTCTGGTGATGCCCATCTCTGTTTGTATAATGGATTAAGATAGGGGTGCACCAGGTAGCTGAATCACTCCAGGAGGGCTGGTGTTTGTCCAGGAGAAGTTTTTTCTCTCCTTAGAGTCATGGGCCACCTGTGGGTGTCTGAGCCAGCCTCACCTAAATTTGCAGGAGCTCCTGGCTGTAGCTAGTGGATTTTAATTGTTGAAGTACCAGCAAGCCTCAGTGTGCAGATTCCCCATGCATGCTGTGATTAGCTTGTTGCAAAACTGTATGAATCTTTGCAATAATCCCATGTACCAAGGAAAGGAATTTGGTACCTCTGTACAACCCCTATTGTGCAGTGTACCTCTGAGTGCTTGGATTTAAAGCCTCTTTTCTGATCAAAACCAAATTCACATATGTCCAGACTCTCCATTTTCCACTAAGCAGAAGAAAGATGAGTCATTAAATCCATTGTCTGCACTAATGAGATGAGTGCTCATGAAGTTTCTGATCACACTCCAAAAAATACTCTGAATGCAAGTATTTAGAAACTGCACTTACCTGAACAACTTTCATCCTGTTAGTCAGATCTTTCACCTGATCATTACAGTTCCAGGGGATTAAGCTATAAACCTGGCAGAGGCTGCATGTGAGGGAGCAGTGTGCCACTGCCTTTGCAAATCAGGAGCTCAGTCCTGAGAGGGCATCTCTGTGCATCCCTGTATCTTTGGTACCAGCAGCCTGTCAGAAGCGCTGTAGGGATCTGAGAACACTGTCAGTGACATGTTGAGTACCCAAATTTATCTTTGTTTTATGCTGCTTAAGATAAAAACCTTTGCCACCTTTTCAACAGACTGCTGTCAATTAATTTGCTGCTGAGGCCATCTAAACTTTCAAACAGTGCTGACATTTTCATTATTTGGCAAACTTGCCCTTCATTATCCACTTTGCCTCTCATCCAGGCTCCATAAGGCCTGAGATTTACCCTAAGTAACAGCTAATTGAATACATATCTCAGTGAGAGAAATCTTTTAATCTGCAGAGATCAAATAACAGAATACTTGCACAGCAACAATCCAGCTAAAGATTGCATTGCCACATGCTTGCACCATCCTAATGAGCAACAGCAGATCAACAGGAGGGAAATATTATTTCCCAGCTCTCTTTCTTTAATCAGCAAGGGGTGGAACCACAAAAAAGGAACCACAGCTCCGTAGGCAGGGAGGCTCCCTTTTAACATTTTCTCCAGGCTCATGTTTTCACAGATGCATGAAAAAGACATTTTCCTGCCTTTACTGGTTTGCAGGCGTGAGGACTGAAACATAATAATTGTCATCAATACTTGCAAATGGAGTGAGGACTCTTATCTTTACTTTTGGAGAGCAATAATAAAGAAACTTGTTGACAATATTCCCCCTTATTCTTACATAAAGCTATACTCCTTCTCTGTTTTCAGTCTTCTCCTGTGAAATAGTCATTAAGACCCAAATTCCAGGCACTTTAAAATGTATGTGAGCAGCAGAGGGAAAGAAAATAACAGTCTTGTAATCTACATGATGTGACCACCAAACCTTATCAGAATTCTTTAGCTATGCTAAGCTAGAGGAAAGGCAGGAAAATTTGAATTCACATGACTTAAGGAATGCAGTTCAACATTCATGTCTTTACCATGAATGAGGTTGTTGATATTTTTCTCACAGAATGATTTTTCATGAAGAAGATCTGAAGGGGCAGAAGATAAGCAGTGGAAACACATTAACTTGAAAGAAAATTTGTTTTGCCCTTTTCTGTTTTATTTTCCCATAATACACATAACTTTTACTATACAAAGGTTAAAAAGCTTCCGTGAAATTCGACAGATTATTTTTCTTCATAAGGAAAATCCACAATTTCAGCTTTTAACTAGACAAGAAAGAGCATGGTGCAAATTCCCAGCGTTTCTCTTGGGACAGATTTTACAGGCTCTCTCTGGAATGGCAGTAATCTGTGTGAACAACTTTCAAGATGTGCAGTGACTGGCAAGAGAAAACAGTGCTGGGCAGGACTCGAGCCCAGGCACAAGCTTCGGATGCAGACCTGCAGCTCTCACTTCCATCATCCTGCTGCTGTCTGCAGGCCAGGAGAGGATTTCACCCAGTGCCCTGCCTCCCACAGCTGGAGGAGGCAGCATCCTTCCTATTTTAATATGACCCTGCTCCTGGCTCTATGCTGATAAGATTTTGAACAGCTGTTTATAGAAGCTCTTTCATGTCTTTTCTTCCAGTTGGTGTCTTTCATATCCTTTGAACAGAGTAGGAATTTGCCCAATATGCCTAAACTTTACAATCTAGTCTCCTCTGGATTAAATTTCTTTGCTTTTCTTTGCAGAAGTCTCTATATATGACTGAAAGTTTGCAAAGCACAAATGTTTTTTTCTTTTTTTTCCTCTTTCATTTACAGGGGACTGTATGGCCTTCAAACAAAATACAGAAGGGCATTTTTCACACTGGTTTTCTACTGATTGATAACAAACATGGAGAAGCATGGAGAAGAAAAAGTACAACACTGTGAGAAAAATAATTCACCCCAACAGATTCAAATCTTCAGGAAACATATTTTCATTTTCAACATGACTAGCAGCCTGCAGGAGGCAAGGGAGCAGTGACATGTTCTCTCTCCCAAGAGGAAAAGGCACCCCTTTTCCCACAATACCACAAGTGATGTGTTAACATCAGATCTGAGACATGACAGAAAATTTCTGCTAGCTAGAAACTACTGTGAAAGGGTTGTTGAATATTGATATGCACCAGATGCTAATGCAAATCCTAAACTAGCAGGGAGTGCCCAATTTCAGACATCAGATATTGGCTGTAGCACACAGAAGGTGTGGATAGAGTGAATCCAAATTGGAACTAAGCCTCAAGACAAAATACCCCACACAACTTCAGTGGGCTAAAGCAATGCACCTCATATGCAAAGCCATATTAATTGAAGTTGCAAAAATCTAATCAAAGAGTCATTACTAGTCCAGTTCTGATGATACTTATTGTCCAAATTATATAATTGTCACAGGAAAATCAGGAACAGACTTTTCAGGAGGGTCCAGCAGCACTAGTGAGGTGAAGCAATATGACCATACTTAAGGTAAAGGTTGTACTTTAAATCACTTCAGGGATTCCTTTAGGGATGTTGTACCGGTTAAATTAGATAGAGGCAAAAGAAAGAAGATACTTGCCACAGATACTGTTTTTGGTGTTCTCCATCAATCACCCAGCCAGGACAGTAGCACTGATGAGTTAGTTATTCTGCAGGCCTTTAGGAGAAATCTCTTGACTCATAACCCTAATCCTTATGGGACATTGCAATGTCCCACACCTCAGCTGGAAATACCCTGCTGTCACTGTGTGGACAAGTAAGCTGGGAATTCATAAAGTTGTTCAATATAATTTCTTCGCACAATTAATCAGCGATCCAGCAAGGAAAGGTGCCCTTCTGGACTTGGCTTTCGTGAATGAAGAAGGGCTCATGGGAGATGCCACACATCAACATGCACCCTGATGAACAGAGCAATCATGCTTCCACTGCTCATCCAGCCAGTGTGACTAACTTTTGGGACACAGCTTGAAGTCTGTAGAACGATGTCTTGCTGGTCTTACAGAAAAGGGTATTTAGCCTTTGAATAACGACAGCTTTTTTTGTGGCAGCATGAAAAGTTTCACTTCACCAGCTGCAGAGGATTTCAGTTTGTCAGCTTGCGTGCCACCCAGCACAGTACAAAGAGAGAACTGACATTATCTTTCTTTCATCTCCTGCCCAGCCTTGATAGTCACTCCTGGGATTCCTCATGCTGCTCTCAGTCTGTGGCTTTCCTCCCCTGGGAATACAAGTGTAGAAGAGACAAGATAAGTGATGCTATTGTATGCTAGAGGTAACTCTGGTCTGCAGGACCTCTGCATTGGGATGTCACATGGCATAGCAGAAGCAAACCCTGATAATGTTGTCGTCGTTCTACTGCAGCCATCTCAATTTAACTGAAGATATGTGCTCATCTGTTCACATGAAGGAAAATTCAAATAAAGAGGAATTTATTGCATTGCAAAGGCTGGAGGACGGAAGAACTGGGTTTCCAGAAAGAGTCTTCTTTCATCTGCTAGTTTCCTTTCAAGTACTTGTAATATTAGGATGGCCAGGACAATTTGGACTGATCCTCTGCTCTTTAATCTCTGCTGAGAATGTGTGCATTGATATTTTTTCTCTTTCTTGCATTTGGGAGAAAAGGTGTAAGTGGAGAATGTATTTTTTTTCTATTAGATGTAAATGATGAAATAGATATTTCTTGAAGATTCAGCTTGATGCCTGTTACATCAGGTAAGAGATCAAAGCACAGATACATTTGAGTGACAAAGAACAATTTAATCCAACATCTGAGAAACAAAATTAGGCACAAATTATGTAGACAATAACTTTTTTAATCTAGCAGAAGCAGCATTTGGAAAAAACAGAATTTATTATTATATCTTGTACAAGTTTCTGTTTTGATGTTCTCCCTGTTTAAACCATGAAGTTATCAGAATGTTTTACTGGGATCTTTTAGAAATGTTAGTTTCTTGCTTGTTTCCCCAAACTTGTTTCTCTTGAACCAAGAACATATTCCCCAGTCTCAACTCTTTTTTTAAGTAGGTTGGGATTTGCAAGTCATCCCCCAGAAACAGTGTCAGTGCTCTGGAAGAAGTCGTTTCCGGAGAGAAACAAAAAGCTTCAATTACAGTAGCTCAGATTTTTTTTAAAATAGTCAAAATCCAAATCTCTTGACATAAGATTGTGATCAAGAGATTAGTCTATCCCATTAACTTCAGGTACTTCACAGAGGTGACCAAGTTAAGATCCCCACCATGGGCAGTGTCACCTTATCTTGGACAATGGGAACTGTCCACCTGAGAGATTTGCCAGTCTCGTGTACCCCACGGGAGTGGAGGGCAGCTGCTACACACACAGAGCAGTCTATCACATGGGCACCAGAAGCTCCTCTGGGCAGTCCAGGCTTTCTGAGGATGCTGACTCTGCTGGTTTCAGCTGGAGCAGAGTTAATTTTGCTTCACAGAGGCTGGTATGGGGCTGTGTTTTGGATTTGGGCTGAACACAAGGTTGCTAATATGGAGATGTTTTTTGTTATTGCTGAGCAGGGCCTACACAGAGCCAAGGCCTTTTCTGCTTTTCATACTGCCAGGCTGGTGAGGAAGTTGGGGGTGTACAGGAGGCTGGGAGGAGACACAGCCAGGACAGGTGACCCCAGCTGTCCAGAGGGATATTCCAGACCATTTGACATTATGCTTAGTACATAAAGTGGGGGGAAGGATGAAGAGAGGGACATTTGGAGTGATGGAGTTTGTCTTCCCAAGTCACTGTTACACGTGGTGAGACCCTGCTGTCCTGGAGATGGCTGAACACCTGCCTGCCTATGGAAAGCTGTGAATTAGTTCCTGGTTTTCCTTTGCTTGTGTGCATGGCTTTTGCTCTCCCTATTAAACTGTCTTTATTTCAGTGCATGACTTTTCCAGCTCTGACCCTTCCATTCTCTCCCTGATCCCTCTGGTGGGGCCATGAGTGAGCAGCTGCAAGGGGTTTGGCTGAGGGCTGACCAAGCTGAGATGACACAGAGGACACTTCCAGTGGAAGTGGCCAGTCCAGACAGAGTTTCAGAAGCCCAGGATGCTCTCCATGGCTTGCAGCATGGAGTGACTAAACTGGCATCACACTCAGAGTAGTCAGGACTCTGTAATCATGCTGCAATCCAGCTTCCTCTGAGAGGATGCAGTTCTAGCACCAAGCCAAAGATACAGTGTCCAAGAAGATTAGGAGTAGTGTTTTGCATATTTTTTCTCATGATAGAAGAACAAAATAAATATATCTAGAAAAAACACAGTCAATAAGCAAAAGGTGACTAGAGAGCATGCTGTTTTGGTGAAAATAGTAGTTACTACCTTGTTCATTACAGATTCCCCCAGTCTCTCAGTATTTATGTTGTATGTCAGTCAAGGTTCACTAATAAACCTTTATGTTCCATAAATTTTGATCAGTGTTTTCACTGGCCACAATATTACACAGGCCTAATTTTCACAAATAATATAATAATCTCATTCTTCAAATTCCTCTTGTTTTTCTTTTCTTTAGGACGCACTGATAAGTGCACTCAGAAATCAGCCCATGTGGCTTCACTTTTTTGCTTTTATTATTTTTCAGAAAACATTTTTTTCTGGACAGTGCCAAGGATTCATGTAGGCTGAACAAACAATGCCAGTGAAGTTATCAGAAAGTACTCTCCTCACCACAACAGGAATAGCTTCTGGTGCATTCACCTCACATTCCATTACATCTCCTTCATTTACACTATGGTGATGGAGAAAGGGAATTAATTTCATATCACTTCAAGCCTTCTCTGTCACTAAGCAATCGGTAATGTTTGATTCCTTTCTCCTTGGGTGGTTACATTTTACTGGCAGTAGGAAAATGTTATTATCTTCATTCTGCTGTAGTTCTAGGCTATACTTGGTCTCCCAAACATACCAAGACCATAAAAACTACTTATGGAAGAAATTTTAAATACATATATACATTAAAATTATTTATTAGATTCAGCAATTCCTTTTCCCCTACAGCAAAAAATCTGGCATTTAGAACTAGTATTGTATGAAGAATAAGCTGTCTATTCAAATACAAAGAATTCTTTTGCCCAGTTGTTGTTTTTTTTCCCATTTGAAATCCATTTTCAGGGTTTATTATCTAATAAATACCAGGTCCCAATTCATGTTCAGGCAGAATATTATATTAGTGTTCATGGAGCTCTGTCTCACTATTGAACCCTGCTTATATAAGAGGAGCATTTTTCTTTAGACACAGATGTCAACTTAAATTGATGAGATTCTCCCCCTCCTAATAATTGGTATGAAATTTTTGAACAGTCCTTGCACAGAAATCCATAGCCCATGCTGTAATGAGCCATTCGGCTTCACATGAAAAACTAGCAAGAAAACCACCTTCTCCAAAAGCTAAAATGAAATATTAACACTTCCAAAACATGGTATTGCATCAAAGAGAATGAAAGTGTTCTCTAAGGCATTGAGCACAGCAGCGCAGGCACAACCCAGTGTGTGCAGTCCCTTGCCTCTCCTCTGGAATTATATGAGGGACAGCATTTAAAATTGCTTATTAAACATTTTAGCAGAAGAACAAGTCAAAACTGTTCAAGATTGCTTGGGGTCTGTATATGGCCCAGGAGCTAAGAGCTTGTTCATTTTTTCCTCAGAGCACCATTGTTTTCAGTTTGTTTTTCCTATTTTGCTTTGCTATTATAATGGATTGGGCTGCTCTTTTGGGAAGCTGCTTGTGAATACTGCAATGATCAACTGGGGAGGAAAACACCTGCAAAAGAGAAATCCAAGAAGCTATTTGGTTCCTGCCTCACACTGATAGAGAGACAACACTGTCAGATCCATGTCCAGTCACTTCTTGAAATTTTCTGATGAGGGGTAGGCCAGTCTCCTACATCCCTGTCACTGTATATCTAGAGAGTTGATTCTTTTTCCCCCCAAAATCAGACTTACATCTTCTTTTCTGTAATTAAACTGAACTCCTCTTGCCATCTGTGGAAAACAACTGGACATAGAAAGCAATACTGGTTGTGCCTTTTTTGTGTTGCCTTTAGAAATGAGTATTAGAAATCTGTTTTGATGTTCACCACATTTATCCTCTCCACCTAAGCCTAAATAAAGGCAGTACTTTCAACATGTCTCTCAGCAGTGACATCTTTAAGTCATCCTTCTTATTAATGCTGCCTTTAAGCTTTTGGCATTTTCTGGCTCACCCATATCTTTCAAAGGGATTGAAAGGTCCAGATGGGAAAACACCAGAGTGAAACAGAAACGTACTGTCTGGTTGCTATTTGTTTTTCAGAAAGGATCCCCTTCAAGGCAGGGGACATATAGTTCAGTCACCAGCACAGAGGCATCTACTGTCATTTGAACTGTCCTACAGATCTCCCCAGCTGACAGATGCTGCTCCACAGGAGACAGGTCTCCTGTGGCTGTATATTCCCTAGTCCCACAGAGATGTGTCAGGCATCAAAAGCAGCAGAAGTGACACCATGGTCAGGTAACTCAATTGATTTCTCTCTGTCTGCTCACAGAGCAGGATAAAAAATAATCTTCCAAGATACAAGTCAGAATCAGTTTACTTCATTCATTCTAGAAATCCTTGTGCCCTTGCAGGCCAGACAGATTTCTACTGCCTCATGTAATGCAGGTTTATGCTTCCTGAAGATCTGCAGGTACGAGTATGATTTCCTGCTCTTCTCCAATAATAAACTTCACTTTTAACTTAATCTATGTGTTCACATATGCCTAAGTACCTTTTTGTTGTATGATTTATTCCATAAGCTCTAAATATTGTTAATTATATAAAAGACTGGTATGAAACCCCAAAACAGACTTTCATGAAAGTTTTACTGGAGGAACTGGGTGTAAAACTGAGACTTTGCTCTTCATTTGACTGAGCCTCTGTTCTTCCAGTTATGCTTCTAACAATCTTCCTTGCCATCTACATAACTATGTAAGGATGTATATATGGCCTTCCTAACCTCCTTTTGCAGTTAACAAAAAGAGACAGACCCTCCAGACTCTAGGATTGTCATTGCATAATTATGCAAAGGGCCTGGAAGGAAGTTTACACACCAAATCTTTGAGCATCTATAATTTTCTTTATCCCTTGATATGTTTTTGGTTGTTTCAACTAACCCAATCTAATATTTCACCCATGCCCAGTCCAGATGATAGCAGAATTTCTCTCTTAAACAGGTGTCCCACTTCAGGACACAGATCTTTTATCTCACTCTATAGAAACACAACTCGGATGGTCTAAAACACAGCCCTGCAGCTGTCTTAGGCATAGAAACTGAAATAACACACAAAAGAGTAAACCCAGCTTCAGGGCAGAGGAGCATCCACGTGGGTCCAGCAGAAACCCAGGGCCAAGTGCTGTGCAGCTTAGACAGCACCAACCTGCACTAACAGTGGGAGAAATACAGGTATCAGCCAAGGAAATCCTTTATCTGGCCTCATAATTGAAAAGTTATCATCTTCCCTGATAGAGACAGCTTAGGACAACAAAGCCTTTATTTTAGGAGTCACTGTGTACTCAAAAAAAGCCAATTGAAAGCCATATGTTGCTGGGTGATAGTGGCTGTAGCACAGATTTGTGGATCCCATCCAAAGAGGTTAAAGGGAAGTTACTGACCACATGGATTTTTTTCTTTTCTGCTCCTATCCTCATTAAACAGTCACAGGGGATGTCTGCAGGTAGGTCAAGGGTGAAGACTCACTAACCATTTGAGAAATCTCAATATAAATTTTAAGGGGAACAGGGAGGAGCTCCAGCTTTCTGACCATCTTCATGGCCTCCTCTGGACTCACTCCAGCAGTTCCAGATCCTTTTTTTGGGAGCTCTGGAACTGAATTTATTAACATGAAGAAATTGCAATGTGTAAAATTAGTTTTAACTGAAAACTGGCACTGATAGAAGTATGTTGCTGAGAAGGGAAATACGGGTTTTGTCACTGGCAGTGCTGAACTCCATGGTGGGCTGTTATTTGCTAATGTTTTTATACACACAAAGCATACACCCATTAGCAAGCCACTTCACTAAATAAGTATGGTACAAATGTAGTTAACAATTATTGCAGCTGAGTGAGTACAGGCTCTTCTCATCTGCACTCAGGCATACAGAGAGCTTATGCTTACGTGTGAAAAAATGAGCTCTCTTTCTTTATGTGATTTGCCTTTCTCCATTATCTGTAGAATACAAAAATAGCAGTTGGGATAAAACCCTCCAGCATGACTCAGAGCTAAGAAAAGCCACAAGCCCCCCCGCTAATGTGATGTGAATTTGCATGCAGACCTGCTGACTGCTTTGTGCAAGAAGCCTGATGCATCTCTGCTCACTGCCTTCAGATCACCTTCGTACGTACAGACACACACACAGTGGGGGAGCATGGCACAAAAGGAGCCCCCTCACTGAAGTCAGTTTTAGTGCTCCTGATGAGTTAAACAAGGAGCAGCGTTTGCCTCAGGTCTTGAAGTCAGTGTGTCTATGTAAAACTACATCTTAACTGCAGGTCTGTGCACAGCACGGGACGTTTGCATTTTGGTTTACCCTGAAGGAAACCCCGGGCGAGTCTGTGTATCAAAAAGTTGACCTCGTTTTGATGCATCACGAGTCCATGGCTGAGGAATGAAGATCATGCCCCAACCATGCTGCTGTGATCCATGAACAGCCTCTCTTTCCCTACTGCAGCCCAGCCTTTAACCAGATCTGTTGGTCTGGTAAGGCACAGGATCCCCCACAGTCAGCTCACCTTATAACCCCATTTAGTGCTAGATCCATCTTAAGGGAAAAGCAAAATCATATTTATTGTCACAGAAGACAGGAGTAATGTACTTTATTTATGGAATTGGGAACAAAGTTACAAAGAAAAAAAAAGAAGAACTAATTATTAAAGCCACTTAAAGTGTTTCTCTGTCCTCATCTGCTCTGTCAGGAGTTGTTTGCAGATGTTGCAGCTATTGATAAATTCTCACAAGCAAATACCCATCAGTGTTATTTTGGAGATCCTGCCTCTTCCTCTGCTCACAGTCCCCTGTTTCTAGGCTTTCTCAAAAGGAAAATCTTCTAAATATTTATGAACCTTCAAAATCTGTTCCATCTCTCCAGTATTCATTTTTTCAGCTATTATTGTGACAGTTTGCATCATGTTTCAGTTTCATTTCTTTTTTTCCCTCCTGCTAGTCAGTGCAGACAGGTCCCTCAAGGCTGTTTTTTTGTGTCACTAGTGCGTACCTGCTGCCCAGAGCAGCTGTCCNGTTGCAAAAAGGTATAACAGGGGTATAAAAGAAAAGACAAAAATCATCATGGCATCAGTACCTGCTGCCCAGAGCAGCTGGCCAGGTCCCAGTTGATGTTTAGCCACTGAGGTAAATGCAGCAAAGTAGGTAATTATACTGAACTTTCCTATTTCTGCTATGTGTTTCCACCACCAGTTCAGCCAGAACTGCGATTTACCACAAAATTTCAAACATTGTATCTTTACTGTTCCTTCAAATCTAGTAGCACTTCGCTAACATCCAGTTCAGCAGGTTTCCTCCGCACTCAGTAACACCCAAAACACTGCGTAACAGAGACAGAAAGTAGAGCAGAGTCTGTCACCTTGGGCTGGGTGCAATCTGCCCTAGGCAAGCCCTGAACTCCGGGTGAGGCTGAAGAGGCTCACAGCAGTGGAAAAAAAAGACTGGAAAAAAGACCAGGGCTCAGCCGTGTTCGTTCACATTCCCTTTGAGGGATGCCTGCACCCTGTAGACCTCCTCCTGCCTGCTGCAAAATCCAGACCTGAGAACAGGGAGAGGTTAATCCCCACTTCCTAGTGTCCTGTGTGAAGTCTTGGCCTTGAGCAGCCAGTGGGACAGTGGGAGGTCACGTTGCCCCTCCATGCCCGCAGAAGAGGCACTGTTATTGTGATTCAGCAGCTGTCCACAGATGCTCGTGCAGCCGAGCCATGTGGCAGTTCTGGACGTCCTTCCCTCCTCACCAGCTCAGTGTGTGAAAACAAAACCTGTCACTGACCAGCAAAACAAAGCACCTAAAAGCCAAATTTCTGCAGGGAGTATGTATTTCTCCAATTAGGGCACCTTCCCAGTATCTCTGTTTTTAAGTGCTATGGCAACAGGCAGTATGAACATTAACAAACTGAATGGAATGGGAGGGCAGGCTCGCAAACAAAAAGAAAGTCCACGTTACAGGAGTGGACTGTGCAAAATGACACAAAGCCAGAAAGTCTAGAATAGATTTAAAACGTGGTATGGAAGAGATTCAAATTTTCGGAGCTAGTAAATAGGGCAGGAGGGGTAAAGACTTGTCAGATGAGTCCTGGTAGGTTGTTTCCCATCTTTTTTCTTGGCATATGGAATTGCAGATATGTTGGTCGAAGTAACCAGCATTATCAGATAATAAACTAGAACAATATGCTTAAGGCATGATGTGATTTCTATTCTTCTTACTTCTTCTCATTTCTAAATGGGAACCCAGTTTACTTTTATCCCTCTTTACAGGCAGGCCCCTATTTTTGCACTGTGTTGGGACTACCACAAAATACATGAAAATTAGATTTTATGAGGGCACAAACCCAGTAATTTCTTCCCTCCCCCCCTTGACTGCAGAGACATTTTTCTGACTTTCTTACTTATGTATATTAAATTCACGTACATACAGAATGTGATGCAACCAAATCAAGAAAAGGCAAAGTCACCAAGAAAATAACCACGGAGTAAATAAACACTGCTGAGAATTCTTTAATGCTGGAGTGCTGCTCTCTGTAGTTACATAAATAGAGCTAACTAGTCGCACTAGTTACTAGGGAGCCATAAAAACAGCCATCTTGTGAACTGATATCAAACCCTATCAGCCTGCCTGTCCATCAAGAAATCTTCTACGAAAACCCTGGAGGTCAAACCACATTTATTTTTCAATTGGTGATGTTTCTGCCTCTTGAACCTCAAAAAAAAAGTACAAAACGTCAAGGTCTCTGGAACAGGTCTGTGTGCTCCTGAGGGTGCACAGCACCTACCGCAGCTGAGCTCAGTCCCGATGGAGGTTGCAGACACTAATAAACAGTCAGTTAAAAGCTCCTGCAACCTTAATTTGAGAAATTACGAAGAGAAAGAAATAACACGTTCGTTTTGCAGCTAAACTGAGTCTGCACATCTGCCCAACAGTGTCAGAGGCTGCCAGGACCTCCCAGCTGCTCACCTACTCTGCAGAGTCACAGGGCTGTGGCTAGAAACAAGGTGCCTTCTCCATGGCAGCACAGCCATCCCGAGTGCCTCTGTCAGCACTGCTGCCCGTGTCCTCTGTCTGCTGACCCGAGCTCCATGAACTCCTCGTGAGCTGCCAATGCAGAACCCTAGTATCAGGAAATTAGTTTGTTCTTCAAGCAACTTATTATCACTTTGTCTTGAGCTGGAAATAAGGACCGAGCTGCATTTTTACCAGCAATGTTTTCTGCCGAATACAGCAACACAGTAAGACTATAAATGTTCACAAAGTGAAATTCTCCATGGTCTGCTTCATTGGTTTCAACAATGAAACTTGGTCTCCCCCAGAAGACATGCTAAGTCCTCACAGTGCTGAATGAATTAGTATTTAGTGTACAGTTCAGACAAGGAGTTTTGCTCTTTACAGGTTTAAATTCATGCAGCATGTCTAAGAAAGAAAAGGACTGAATGCCTGTGGATTCAAACATGTTCAGTTTTCCGAGTATATGGGTCCTATGCTCAAGCAGTTTGCTACACGTAAAGTTTTCTAAATCCCTTTTAACAGATATAAATAACTTGATTTTTAGATCACAGTGTTCCAAGTTTTATCAGCAGAATACTATGTCTCCTGTACTTTTCAAAGTCCAAACACAAATATATGCCGAAAATAAACTCTGCTACTTTGCTATCTCTGCTTACTGGGACATTCTTGCCTGCTTTTTAAACTCAAGTTATTGCTGCATATTTATGGATTTGAATACAAATGGCATGAAATGAAGGCAAGGGAGTTTTCTAGAGTGCCTTCTGTAAAGGCACTCCTAAACAAAACTCTGGGAAAGGCTGGTCTTCTTGCAGGTTTGCCTGTTGATCTATCACAGTTGCAAAGTGAAACTATTTTTTTCAGGGTGGAAAAGAGACACTGGACAAAGGGAGTTTGCTCTCGAGGGGTTTCCTTTCCTTCTGGGTGAAGTTATCCAACTGCTCTGCTATGTTTCATCTTGCTTCCTCTCCAAGTCTCAGGACTGCTTTTAGAGAAAATGCTGCAAGGAGTGATGACAAACAAAGCAGCACATAACCAGTAAGAAAATATATGGAATCATTCCCCTACTAACTTTCAAAACTGAAGATGGTTTTAATGTAAAATGATTGGACTTCTTTCAAAGTTGGAAGAGGCTGCCCAGGGAAGTGGCTGAGTCACCATCCCTGCAGGTGTTTAAAAGATGTGTGGATGTGGTGCTTGGGGACATGGCTTAGTGGTGGACTTGGCAGTGCTGGGTTAATGGCTAGACAAGATGATCTCAGAGGTCTTTTCCAGCCAAGGAGTCTATGATTCTATGTGATGTGCAGGACTGCAAAGGTGAGTAGTCCCAAGGAGAGCTGCTGTAGGCCCCCAAGCACTTTGAGCAGAACTGTTGTGAAATGGGACCAGCCTCTGAGATCACAACACACTGAGCAGTGCCATCACCAGCCCAGCTGAGCCCTTGTCTCCTCAGCAGTACAGGTTGTCCCAGTGCTATTTCCCCTCTGAACCAGAAAGGTTTTCCTTGCAACTACCATTAGCAGCCTGAACCATGGGCACAACATGTGCTGGGGCTGCTTCCCTGCCAAGGCTAGTCTGGAGGGACTAAGGCATTATCCCAAATTAGTTCAGTGTGAGAAGTAACAGTGCCTTCATCAAGCTGTAGCTGATCCCATAGCTCTCCCCACCAAACCAGCATAACTCTGTGCTGGTATTTCTTGACCTGCTCCCCTGAACCCCAGTCACAGACCCTCCATCAGAGCAGCAAAGGGAAGTTGCCCTTCTTGCAGCTTTGAGCTAAAGATGGGTTTCCAGGCTTTCTCCTCCATGCTTCCCACTTCAGGCTAAATTTCCCATTTATCACTCCTCAGTCTCTGTTCCCCTGGAACAACCCATTTTCCCAATCAGTGGTTGGATGAGCTGGCAAAGACCACCCTGTGCTTGCTCTCCTGCTGAGGTCCACAGGCAATCAATCACTGGAGTATCTGCTTGTTGCTGGCAGATGGATAAGTGCCTCCTCTTTTCTGTTATCAAATTATTTCAAAATTTTTATTTCAAATTATTTTCAAATTATTTCAAAAACAGATACCCAAAACCAATCTCTGAATGCTACTTGAGAAGCAGAGCCAGGGCCTCTGGACAGTGGAGGAGCAGCTCCTGAGCTGGCGATGTGGGGAGAGATGGGCTTGGGGCAACCTCACTGAAATGTGGTGCTGCATCAGCAAGGATGACCAGGAATCCCCATGAGAGGAATCTGGGTCAGGAAAATCACTTAGCTGTTTATAAAGTCTTGGCCATGGGAAAGAGAGTATTGCTTTATACATGACAGACCTGTGGGGAGAAAGAGGAGCAGCCCGTGGGAAAGGACTGTTCACAGCTCTAGGGTGTGGAGGGAGCACTATCACACCCAGGGGAGAGAGGTGCAGCAACAAGAACATCTGAGACCCAATGAGTTTGCTAACGTACCTTCCAGATGTGGAAAATCACAATGATAACAGGTATCATCTTGATAAAATAGCCATGCTCTGGAAAAGTCTGAAGGCCTTTCACTGGAAGGAAGCTAAAAGGGGCCTAGGGACGGTGGTTTTGTACTTTATTAAATTCTGCATGTTTTATCCTAGTTTTTGTTGAACTTTATGTTCCCCGTAGTTTTAAAACATAACCCCCAGAATTCTCTAGTTACAGTTTTTCTTCCTTCTAAAGAGAAAAATTTGTTCAAAAATTCTTTTCAAGTATTCAAATATTCTATGAAGATTATTGAGTGACAACCTGGAAAATTAACATAGACAGAAATGTCAGTTACATAAACACCAGATATGGATATTTTACAGGTGTGAATCCAAGTGTAATAATTCATATTATGTAGGCTTCCCAAGTCAAACAATCCATTAGAGGGAGTGAAGAAGTTATTTTCTCTACCAAATGCTTTTTTGTTCATTTCTTTTGACAAACAAAAAGTAAGCATATTAATAAACATAGTTTTTTCTAAATAAATGTAGAAATCTACTTATTTTCTATGTCTTCAAAATATGATTCATTAGTGTCAGCTCCTGCCACCTCATACTAATTAATTTATTAATTTTTAAGCAACCAAAGGGAATGGATTTACTTAATACCTTGATATACAATTGATGAGCTCTGTATTGCAGATGCTTTTGAGTCAAATAGCTGGACCAGCCTGACTGAAGTGTTTCTTAGTGAAATGTCACAAAAGCATTTTCTGAGCTATTGCCTGTCCACACTGGCCCTGAGGCAGCAGGACAGGGCAAGGATGCTCAGAGTTGCCAGCATGCTTGGCTTCACATGAAAAGAGAACTTCAGGGGCTTGTCTAGGGGTGGTTGCAGTCAAAAATTCTCCATCCTTTGTATCTCTGAGAGTAGAAAGAGAGAACTAAGTGACCTGAGACATTTCCAATGCCATTGGCCAAAACCTTAAAGGAAAGTATTTTTCAAGTGGCAAATCCTGTCTGGATTTGTTTTTATGTAGCATGGCACAGAAAGATGGCCTAGAAAGAAAAATAAAGTGAAATTTCCCAGAATCACAGAATATTCTGAGTTAGAAGTGACCCACAAGGGTCATCAAGTCCCAATCTGAAGTGAGTGGCCCATGCAGGGATCAAACCCATGACCCAGTTGGCATTATTAGCAGCACACTCTGACCAACTGTACTGCAAGATATCTTCTGTGGAAATCAAGGCCATGACTGTGGATTCAAATTTCACTGAAAAGACCTTTAGATAGTACATTAGAAACATTTTCCTAACATCAGCAACCCCCTTTTCAATTCCTCTGACAGTTCCTCTCCCAAGGAGACTGAAATTTAGCTACTACAGGGCAACACAGAAATTCTCCCTCACAAATCGGGGTTCGTATTTGTTTATACTTTGGCACTATTATCAGTAGTCACACAGGGAAAAAGACACATTTTCTTTTCTATGCACAGAGTGCTCTGCTGGGTGTGACATGGGCCAGGTGCAGTCCTTTCATAGAGAAACAGATTCAAGTTGAATCAAATGGGATGAGGGAAAGTCATGTAAGACACTCTACACCACTTAAGAGTTGGTCACTTTTCTTGAGTCAGGCAAAGAGGACATCAAGGGGATGAGAAAGCTCCACCTTACCCCTCTTGGCTCAGTTTGGCCTGACTAGTGTTGTTTAAAGCAACGGGTCTGTATTAGCCAAGGGAAAATCCATTAAGGTCACAGGGAACCAATGATTTCACAGTGTCATGGATCAGATCCACATTCATTAAGCTTCAGTGGTCTCCACTTACTCAATCTTTCCAAGCAGTGTTTGCTCTCACCCTGGCCCCTAACAGACAAAGTTGGTAGAAAGCCTCCTGTCATTACCCATCTTCAGGTGATGTCACACTTTTCTCATTCCCACTGGCAGAATAAAACATCTGGGAGTTGTCACTCATAGCAGCATGAAAAATGTGAATACATTTTTTTCAAAAGCGTAGGAACAAACTCCAACAATGACTTGGCTTTGAATCGGTGGAGAGGGCTGCTGATGATTGTATCAATGAGAGCAGAGGTTTTCATTTGTGGCTAAAATGAGATTTATTCTGAATAGTTAAAATATATTAGAATTACAGAATTG
>VZRQ01006246.1:622264-676284 GCA_013397975.1 Machaerirhynchus nigripectus
AAGGGAGGGAGGGAGGGAGGGAGGGAAGGATCAGGTTGGTTTAGCAGGACCTGCCTTTCCCAAAGTCATGCTGGCTCAGCTTGAACCCCTGGTTGCCTTGTGATGGCACTCAAGGTGATCTGCTCCATGAGCTTCCCTGGCATGGAGGTCAGGCTGACAGGCCTCTCATTCCCTGGATCCTCCTTCTGGCCCTTCTTGCAGACAGGTGTCACATCTGCCAACCCCCAGCCAGCTGGCACCTCCCCAGTTAGCCAGGACTGCTGATACCTGACTCAAAGTAGCTTGGTGAACTCTTCCAGCACAGGGAACTGTGCTGGCATTACACAAGAACAGGTACTGATAATGTAAACAGCAGAGAAAGAAACTCACTCCCCTTGTAGGAGCAGACAGGGATGTGATTTTTCTTTCTATGTGGTATCTGCCTCATTTTAGGATCCTATACATTCATTTCACTTGGAGCTATTTTATTCCCACAGTGGTTGTCACACAACTTGCCACACAGCTGTTGTCAATTAATAACAACGGGATATTATAGTAAAATGAACAGCCTGTTAGTTCACATCCTGGTTTATTTTCACGCCTCGCTCTTGAGAAAACCAACAGGCAGCTGCACTGTGACTTTGAACCGGTCCCTATTCATTTCCTACTGGGATGTGCTGGGACACCAAAATGTATTATGCATGCACACCAGCTCAAAGGAGCCTCGTTCTTGCTTCAAGCCTGTGGAAATAATACATTGGATCTGATGGTTATACAAATAGGAGTAATTATGCAGAAATCAGCCCATGTTCCCTTGGTAATGGCACCTCATTAATTTTGCTGAAACCTCCCTAAATTATAGCAATGAATTCTGCTGTCAGGTTTGGGTTTGGGGTTTTTTGTTTGGTTTTTTTTCCCTTTCATAGGCAAATTGTGCCATAGAAAAGTAAGAAGGAGACATTTCTGCTGGGTTGCAATGGATAAATTTCCCATCAGATAAAACAGTGGTGGTGAGAGTAAGAGCTGTGATGTCTAAAACACACTAAAATTGTGCTTGCTAACAGCTGTAGACAAAGTATTACTTTAACAAAAAAAATCCAAGAATTAGTTCCGTAAGTGGCAGAGCCCAGTTTCCAGTGGATTTCTGTCTTGTACGCTGTTGAATTCCATGAAGGTTACAGCATGAACTCACCATGTCAGCAAACATGACAGAACAGTCCAGGGAGAAAGAAATAATAATTAATTTTGAGAAAAACTGCTATAAGCCAGTTGCAGGTTTTTTATTAGTAGTAGTAAATACCAGATAATGTCCTTAGGAGACAACCTTTGACAGAGGAGAGGACTCTTCACTAGAGCCTGTGTATTGTGCAGCTGAAAGTCAGCCATGAAATACAACTCACCAGAGGCCTTGAAGATAGACAGAGGATCCCTGGGCTCCTCACATGGATCCTTTGGCTAATGGTACGATCTGAGCTCAAGCTGGAGTAGGAAAATTAGTGGAAATGCAGTGTCTTTGAGGCCTTCAGCAGTCTGGCAAATCTGTTTAAAATGAAACAGCAAGTTTGAAAATTACTGAGAAGGGAGCTGATGGTTGACATATCTCTGCAGCAAAAGAGATTGAGCTTAGTTTCTTCAGGAACCAGGCTAATAAAGAGATACACTTTCATTGTTGTCACTTTTCACATCAAGTTTTCTTCACATTTTGTCGTCCTGTTCTGTTCATGGAGGGGGTTGGTGGGCACCTGGCAGCCAGCCAAAGTAAGCCCAACACAATCACTTTCATGTTTACTCTTTTTCAAAAGTCCTTCTCTGACTATTTACTCTGATAGTCTCCAGATCCGATATCCCCTATTTTCTCTCTCTCTGCTGAGGTGTTTCTTACGTAAATATATGATCACCCGTGTTTTTATTAAGCTTTTTAGTTACTTATTTGTTTCCTTCTCATTCACCAGTTGTGCTACTTAATAATTTTATTTTGCTTTGCCTTTCAAAGTCCATATTCAGTCTTTACTAGTGCAACACATTATTCATTTAATTCTTGAGGTACACAGTACTTCCAACAAATGCAACAATAGTCTTTCCTCTAACAAGCTTACAGCTCAAATGATAGATGATAGAAGAAGCCTGAGCTGGGGGCAATCACAGAATGATAAGACTTTCACACTATACACTTGAGAGTGAATTGACCACAGGGTATATATAGATCATCACATCCTTGATGGCATGTAACCATGTAATCAGTGTCTGATAATGGCTTCAAGACATCAAAGCAATGAGGTTTTAAAACAACCTTCTCGTTAGAGTTGTGGGAACAACAAAATAAGTCATCCTTAAGCTGGAGCCTGGGTGCTTCTGAAAAGGACTCTGAGATGCTCTTGCCGGCAGCAGTGGGGGAGTGGATTTTTTAAAGTTTTACCTTTTTTTCCACAGCATTTTTTGTATTTTCTTTTTGTGAACAGGGAGGGAAAGGGGCTTTTTACAGTGTAAGTTTACAGAAGGTGAATGTCAAAGCTGCGTGCATAAGGGACAGCAGTCAAGGCACAGCACCTCGGGAATGGATGAAAAAGTGCCAGCACAAGATCCAGTGAGAAAGCAGGGTCATTAAATGCCTTTCCACTACCTTGCCCACCTGCACCTGTGGTAGCTCCTCTTATGCCTGAGAGGTGAAAGTATTTGGTTTATTGCACAAGAGACAGACATTGTGCATTAGACTGATCCCAGCAGATCACAGACTAACCCAATGACAGCTGTCAATCTGCCTTCGGAGCGGATGGCACCTGGCACTGCTAACTTGCCAAACCACATGAAAATAAAACATAAACTGTTTTCCAAATAAGCAGTTGTTCTAGCTTTTAGAGAGCACATAAAGGCAGCGGGGAGAAGGAAGGTGGTCTGCAGGTCAGAAAGAGAAGCGGGGACACATGGCCAGAAAATGATCTCAAAATTGACTGTGATCTGCTTTTGAAAAATAGTTTCTACTCCATCTGCACCAGTATATTTGATGATAAACCGCACTGCTGGTGGAGTGGCTAGACATCTTAAGAAAAAATTAAAGGGTTTATTTGATTATATGGGGATAAAGCATTTGTGCAGGCAAAGCCTAATTAAATACCACGCTCTCTACAGCCCTCAGAATGTTGCTGCAAGGTTAAGGTATTGTCTTTTTCCCTTGTGCACTGATTGCATTTTGCCTAGACACACGCACACACACACACTGAGTCTGTCAGCTTGCTGGATTTGCCACTTTTCTCCTGATTTGAAATAGTCTTTTCTTACTGGAAAAAATACTTTTGTACCACTGCCGACAGCTTCCCAAATACTGGTAGTATTCAGGGAGCAATGACAGGGAATGGCTTATTCATCTTGTGTGTTTCTGTTGTTCATCACACCTAGAGACTGAATCCTGTATGAAATACAAATGTGTTTCTGACTGACTGTTTGCCTAGAAAAACAGATATCTGAATGAGAAAGGCTGAAAGGGAATCTGTGGTATAACTTAGTCTTTAAATTTTTTAGTGGATTTTAAGTAGGAAGAATTTTTCTACAGTGTTACATGGCAGGGAAGTCCAGGAGTTTCTGACCAGCACCTGCTTGATGGCTTCGGAGCCCCAGATCCCAGGATCCAGGCTGTATGGAGTCTGCTTTCTCCCTGTTTTCTGCCATACCTGAGCTAACGCCACTGAATGTTTCAGCGTCTGTCACTCCACAGAAGCCAGGCAACACTGTTTTGTTGGAGTTTTTAAAGCATCTCTAAGTGCTTTGGCACATAATTATTTCTACAAAAACTCTCTTCAGCTTCTCCATTCTATGCCTACTTCACTCTCCTCTTCAAGTCGCGTTTTGCTGAGTGGCTGCTGAAACTTTGACATGGAAAAGGGCACCAGCTGTTTCTGCAGTCACTGTCTACCACCCCGTCCGTGCCTACCCAGGGAAGCTTGTCAGCTTATTATATTGTCCAGTGGGGGGCAAGGATGGCCTTTGGTCAGCACCCAGCATGCAGGGATCTTTCTCTGTGCAAGCACTTCTGATCACAACAGCAACACAAACATATTGACAAAACAGTTCTTGAAGCAGAAACAGGACTCTGCCACAAACATTCTCAAGAGCTCCTTTCCCCTCTCTGTTGTTGTGAAGAGTTTGATCTCTCTCTGTGCACTGCCTTCACCAAATGTCTTTCACAGCACACTCAGGGGGTTCTGGGTAATTTCAAGAATTTCAAGTGCATCCCTCCTATGTTTTGAATGCAGACATAATAGTAACATCTCCTCCTTGATTTTCTTGAAGAGTTTTGTTAATGCATTTCATAGTGACTTGATTTGCTGTTTCTTATTTTTAGGCATCTTCCTGGCAATAAAGATGTATTTTCCCTCATGTGACAGTGGAGAGTGTTTACTCCTCAGCTCTTTTGATCTGCTTCACCTTACTCCATCTCTTTCAGGAGAAGCCATTGATATCAGGGTTGGGGAAACATAGTACATTAAACTTTCTGAAACAAGGCAGGAGCAAAAAATCTGGGGTGTGATGGTTCAAGCATAGGGTGACACAACACTTGTGCCATGTCTTGGTGATGGAGAGAAGGATTCAGCAGTTGTCACTGCTGAGGCCCTCGGAGACACTTCACACTCAAATCTGGAGTTGGCATCCACAAACTGTTTCCCAGAAAAACACTGGTGGTTACACACATGGTAAACTATAGCATATGCCTCTTAATTCTTGAGAAAAGTACTCAAAATCCCTTATGTAGGGATATAACAATCCAAACTCCCTGAAGGGAAGGAGAAATGGGGTAAAATGCAGCATGGATGACGAAGCAAGAGGACCAGATGGGACAGCCACCCTGCCAGAAAGAAAGGTGATCAATGAAAGTGTCTCCAGAACATGCGGTACACCATTGCCCTGAGCATCAAACATCACAGTAAAAGCAGAGACCCCAAGGGAAGTTCCATCCTCACAGGTTCAAAGGCCTTCATGTAAAATGTGACTGGAGGTGCCATCAAACAAAGTTCTTCTTGTCCAGCCTTTGACTGGTGATCCAGCTTTCCTCTCGCCACTCCAGACTCCATTTCAGTCACCTAGAACAGGCAATGCATTATTCCTTCATGTTCATATACAGATAATGGCCCAGAAGGTGTAGTCACTGCAATAGCTTACATTTGGTTCCAGCTGAACTGTTTAAAAAATAATTGTGGTTTCAGATTAAGCCAAGCTTAGCTTTTGTCCTGAGTATGAACTTCAGACCAACCCAAGTTACACGTAAGCTCTTTATAAGGCTGGTTTTGAACTTTCCAATAAGAAAAAGGCCAGTTTGGCTACAGATCCGTGTCACTGCATCTGCCTTGATATGAACTGAAATGATCATTAATCTCTTGAATCTAAAATATATTTTTTGCTTCTTGAACTTAAAGACGGTGGAAAAAAGGGTCTATTGATTGCTGCTGTTAGGCAAGAAGAGATCAAAATGTGCTAAACCAGAGTTGCTTTAGCAGTCTGCCACAGCCTTCAAATTTTTTTCACCTAGTAAAAATTTGGCATATTAGCAAAGACTGATTCGCAGTGTTACTCTAGGCAATCAAGGAATTTTTATAATGTTTTGCCACTTTTTGAAGTGTCTTAAGCCATATGTAATTCACTATAGTTCTAACATCTGTCATTTCCTTGGGAATACTTCACTTGTCAGAAATTAAAATTCATTACTACTAAAGAGATACTCTGATTTCAGACTGTCATTTCTGATTCTAAATATAAAAGTAATTACCTTAAAATATGACCCCCCCCAACTGAATAATTTTATTATCATTCGCAGAAGTAACATCAGTACTTTTGTTGTTTCTTGTAAAAGAAAAGCCTTTACCATAATGACATCCTGAAAATCAAGTGGAAGACATTACATAGAGACAAAGGAATGAAATAATTGCATCCGTGATTTAGCAATATTTTCTACATAAAAGAGAAAGAAATAAATACAAAAAGACAGTTATTTAAGTTCTCATGTACGGTCATATAAGGCAGCTTCTGATTTTGTTTCCAAATGCATGGAAAAAAATACCTAAAAGCAGAGTGTCTGAAAACTGCAGCAAAAGCAGGCAATGAAGTTTGTGCTACTTGTAAATCTCAATAAATTATATGTCCTTTCTTTTCATCATACTACTATCTCACTTTGCAAACTATACAAGTATTCATGAGGGACCTTGCAAGACACAAGCAGCAGATTCATAAACAACCTGGGTTTCAGGGATAATTTTGCCAAATGCAAACCTCATATCCCTCTCCTGCAGCACTTTTCCCGCAGACCCCTTTCATTAGGCAAAATTTTCTGTTGGCATCATCATCCATTTCACTATGTGGCCCTCTCAACTTGTATGCTTGTATTGTACAAGCAACCTTGTATGCTCTGTATTGGATATCCTGTATTTGATATAGAGTATAGGATGTCTCAGAAGGGAGCCAACAAGTCAGCAGACATTTACAGACTCTCTCTTTATCTAGCACTCGTAGTTGGAACTATCTAAATAATTGCTGTGTTTATACCATCTGTTCCTGTTCTGTAATTTAATTCCTCTGCACGTGTCTATACATTATAACACACCTCTGTGTAGCCCCTTCAATGTTTTACAAGTTCTATTTTTAGATGAGTATTAGTAAATGTATTGATAATGGTGATTAAATAAGTAAGACTATATCTTCAGTACTTACTACTCAGTTCTGAGAAACTGTATTTTGAACTATTTGTTCTGGTTTATTCCAGTAGGAAAGTATTTCAGAACAAAGCACTCCACTGGATATCTGAATAGATCAATATTCAGACAGACACTATGTCCCCTTTTCCCATTTCATGCGCATTTGAAAAACAAGAGATTTTGGTGGATTTTTGCCCAAGTTTTTCTCCTTTCCCTGAGGATAAGACCATGTGAGGAGTTTGATTAAGAGAGATAGGATTTTCTTGGATCACCAGATCTAGTTATATGTTATCTCTATTAGCCATGTCACACACATTTTTCCGTAAAGAGACAAGTATCTAAGTTTATTTTTTACTCATATCAGTGATCATCTACTGGTTAGGAACATTGGGCTCACTTCCACTTGGAAATTATTCTTGTCCTTGTTTACTTCCAGTTGTTCTTGTTATCAGCATTTAAGTCAGTTAAATGCAGTGAGATCCTTTGGTTAGGTGCCAGAAAATGGGTTTTCCTTTCTTCTGATTTTCCTCTCCTTCTTACCCTTGCTCTTACTCCTCTTCAGAAAGGACAGATCATCACAACCATGTGCTGTGTTTTGGGTTGGACCTTACCAGTGGTTCACAGAGGGTAAATAAGTCTTTTCCAGTGTCTGCTGAAAGTACTCTGCCTGATCCAGCTACAGGCCCCTTGTTGGCCTGGCCCTCCCACAGTTGCATCTCAACCTGCTCGCCCTGCAGCTGCCTAGAATAAAAAAGTTTTGTTCCTTCTTCCTTTGTTTCCAGCTGACGAACTCCAGCTTACAGCAGGAATTTTAGCTACTTAGTGACCTTGTAATTCTGACGTCTATAATGTCATTATTTATTTCTTATGTCAAGATTTAGGGTCATCCTTTTATTCCTGTACTGTTCCTACCTCCCAGCTGCTACCACCAAGAACTCATCAGCATGTTTCTACTTTTTCTGCCAAACTCTAAGGTATTTCTGAGTCCCATATCCAGTACCCAAGGAATTCAGTTCTTGTTTTTTCTACTACTGATTAGTTCCCCTTGCCCCTTGCAATCTGCTTATCAGACATTTCCTTGGTTATCCTATACAAATTAACACACAAAACTCCAGCCCTATTAATCATTTCCAGTGAGGAAATGTTTAACCTAAGTTCGAGCAGATTGCAGCTATTTCACTCCCCTTTTATCAAAAATTAATTGAATCATGAGGGATAGACTTTAGGTTAGACTGACATAATCTACTGTCAGGAGATGGCAAATCTTTGTTGTGTTTTATACTATTCCCCATCTAATTCTTTGCCTTTAATTATTCTTTTGGAATTATGTGATGAATATTGCCTAAGTTTCAAGTTTGACTGCATTCAGTGTTTTGAATTAAAATTTGTTTATGGGAATTAGCATGTTTTATCATCAAGTTAAGAATTACTGGATTCAGTTGGAAACACAGTAATGTTTAATTATTTGTTAGGCTTTCTGTGATGTAATATGTCTATTTGGGCACCTATTCTGCTGAATAAACTTCTTGTTTGCTTTAAAGTGAATTATAAATTCTAAATGAGTGCCATTTTTCTGTAGTCATAATCTTGATTTTCACATTGTCTTTTTTTGTTGTTGATCTGCTCTTTCATTTTCATGTGATGAATCTAAAGAATGTCTGTTTCTCTATACAGAGCAATATACAGAGAAAATCCAGGAAATGTGTGCCTCGCTGTTTTTTCTACAGTTCTTCATTCTACATCTGAGAAGGGAGTTTCCTCATTCATATTGCAGTTCTTAAAATGTTTTTAATTTGGAGAAGTACTCAAATATTAATCTACTCAAATGCATTCACACAAGCAAGCACAGATGTAAACACTAGGGCAAAAAAACCGCCAAAGATATGTGTGAATTAATTGTGAATCACACAGTACAATAGTGCATTTGTTTTGTTAATACTAGCACAAAAAGCCTTTCTCATTGCCATTCTTACAAGTGTCTCTGTAATCACCTGAAGCGTTTAGTTTCACACGTCAGAGAACTAGAGGATTTGACCTAGTTGCTAGATTTAAGAAAAGCAAGACATACAAAGGAAGAAGCTGGAGGTTTTCAAGACAGGATGTTGCCAGGGTTACAGGAATTTGCTCATGCAATCCTCTCCACCAGACTTGAACTATTCCAGAACTGTTTCATGCGCCTGCACGCTGAAATAAGTGCATAAACCAAGGTCTTGAGAATGTCATTTATAGACGAGGAGAAATACAAGATGCTGTGTTCAGTGCTGTTTTTAGCACACTTTGTTCCTTAGTCTTTATCAAACCAAATATTCTATGTCAAAAATTAAAAAAAGAATGAGATGACCTTAGTTTGAGGAAGCTAATTGGGTAGTCAAGATGTTTTCGGTACTAGTTCCAGAATGACATAATTTGAGCAGAGTCTTAATATTTCATACTGGACTTCATAGAAGAGTTTCAGGAAAGTAAACCTACTTTTTAAGCGTCTATTGATTCATATTTCACCTTACCAGCATCCAATCAAAATAAAATATTTGTTACAAAACAGTTCACTGTAAAACTCCTTTAGAGAAAGACAAATGTTAAGATTTGAACCATGTGAACCTGGAGCTTCCCTGGCCCTCCCTGGCTAACACCACATGTCCCTATCCCATGTGGTATCCCTTGCCGCTCAGCATCCTGGTCATTGTCACGTCCCAGTCCTGCCTGGCCCTGCATCTTTTGTGGACCTCAAACTCACACTGCAGCAGTGTCTCTGCTGCTGCCAGATGGATTCTGGACCTGACTCACTACCTTGCTTCGTCTGGAACTGTTGGTGGATCCTGCCACTGTCACCAACTCACCCCTGCTCAGACCCTGTGGGACAGTGCCCATTGCAGAAGGCAAACTAAACCTGAGCTCCAAAGGCATCAAGAGCTGAGAGCTCTGTGCAAAGAAACCTCAAGTCCTGTGGACCTCAAGTCCTGTGGGAGCTGTGGTGAGTCTTCCTCTCTCTTTGGATCTTCTTGACAGCTCTGATTTTCCAAGGTGGGGATCAGTCCAACTGGGCACAGCCTGTCTGAAGCCTGCCTGGTACAGCTCTTGTGTTGGACTGTCCTTTGAGCAAGAAGAATTATGGTACCATATGCAGTAGTTAGCCTTGCAAGCCAGTGGAGAGGTTTATTCTGCCTGGGAAGGTGCTCCTCTTGCCATTCATCCACCACACCATAGCAGCTACCTCAGTGCCTCTGAGTTTCCCTGGGCATCTTACAAGGCCCAGGAGAAGCCAGCAGTATGTGAAGCTTGATCTCAGAAATATCCAAGTAGGTTTCTGGATGCTGGTTGCTGCAGATTCTTAGCACACCACAGGGTGCAAGAAACTAACCTCAGTTTCCATGGGTGCCCCATAAAGCATCTCTTTGCTCAGACTGTGCTTCTAGTTCTAGTCTTTGCTTATTTTTCATGGCCAGTCACTAATTATCCCATTGATTGATGCAGAAGGCTGTGAGGACAGGTTGCTTTTGGCATCAAGCAACTTTCTTGAAAAATCTTCATTAAGGAAAGCTGGAGATGTGGTTTGTCTGAGGCCCAGAGGGACAGAACCAAAAGACCTTTTAGTCCCACTAGTAAAGTTGAGACCAGAATGATTTCATGTGCTGTATTTTCATTAAGAAAATGCACCTCAGAAAAGGGTTAACATTACTTCACCGTGTCTTACCCAGGTTTTTGTGAGAACACTTAGTGCACTACCCAGCACACCTTAAACTTTGAAGGACTCACACAAAAAGGGAACAGAAACGGGTTCAGCCTGCTGCAGGCACCCTGCCATTGACTGAATTGTGGTGTTACACAAATGTTATAGCAACAGTCCCAGTGCTGTTCAGGCATGTACATCCAAATGGAATGCAGTGTTCAGAACAGAGGCATTACGCCTTGCCTTGCATCACGGCACACAGCCCAGCCCAGATGCCTTTTGCACAACCTGGCCCCAGAGCCTCTGAATTCCTGGCTCCATTGCAACTCCTAGTGCTCAGCAGCAGAGCAGAAGGGTAGAACTCGAGCTGTGCATTCACCACCTGCCCCTAAAGGCAGCTCTCTTGGTTCCCAGCCCTGCCTTATTACAGAGCAGGGTTCCTATAGGGCATAGAGGAGGTTTTCTGAATCCCTGGAGGAGGAAGAGGTGATGAGGTCAAAGATTTTGCTGGAGTAAAGAGCTGGGACAGGAGAACTCATTGTATGACCTTGAATTGCAGTGTTCACTGTGAAGACACATCACAGGCTCGTCACCTCTCCTTTGTTCCTGTTCCAGCTGAGCACTCAATGTTCCAATTCTCTCCTAATCAGCATCACCCTTTGTGAGCAACACAGAAAGTTTCCCATTTTCTAGATACATCAAAATAATGCCTTGATTGAATCTCCTCCCTGTAGAGAAGCAGAGGGAGAAAGACCTTCTTCCCTCTCTGCCCCTATACTAAGAGCCCTTTAGTGCAGCCTTATAAAAAATACTCAGAAAAAAATCTAGCTCACTGCCTTCAGAACTGAAAAACAGGACAATCAGGAATAGCATAAAATCCATGCTGTCACTGTTTTAAAATGCCCTTTAACAGACAGCTCTTAAACCAAGCATCAGAGCAGGGCATGTCCAGGCAGAGAATGACTTAAGATGCAGTGTGACAAAGGTACAAAACCTAAGCCCCTCCATCTCATTTGTTCTGCAGTTTATCTCCATAGTCTTGGACTCACTAAGTAACTGCAAACACTCACTGAAGACAGACTGTCTTCTTAAAGTGAGGATCTAGTACTGTGTGACACTCAGCACTGGTAAAACCATGGCTAAAATACCCTAGTTGGATAGAGACAATACCTGGTTGCTAGACAATAAATATGTTTTTGCAAGCAGTTCCTATTGGAAGTCTTGAAAATCATGCAATATGGTTACTTAAATGCTTGGCTTAGCTACTGCAAAGAGGCAGCTTCAGATATAAAAGGCAGTATCAGTTTGTGGGAACTTTATTCCATGTCTGATGGTCTTTGGGGCAGCATAAGAGAACCTGTGCACAAAAGAAGAAAACAGGCAAGTAAGCAGCGATCCTGATAAATGGCATAGCCATTTAGTCTGATTAACTAAATTTAATTACTGGAGTCAGACAAACTCTCTTTCTACAACCAGCCAACAAAATCAATACCAAGGATTAGTCATAGCAAATTTAGTCGTGCTGCCTGTTAGGAAAGTGGCTGGACATTTCATATTAGAAGACCTGCTTTTGAGCTAATTGTTCCTTGCACAACTTCAGATGTCTGAACTGAAATTGTCCATATGTGATACCTAATTCTGACTAATTTTTCCAGAAAATTTTAGCAAAAAGAGGATAACCATTTCCAAGAATCAAAGCAGTGAACAGGATACTGCTTAGCCACCTAACTTTCCAGGGCCTTTATTTCCACCTTCTTACCCTTTGCTTCAGAGGAAGGACTTGAAATGCAGTAGAAAGTGGAAGCTAGCATCAGAAATTGGAACTGTGCTTCCCATAGGGTCTAGATAAACTCAGCTAAGCTTCACAGTCCTCAGACATTCCACAGAAGCTCTGGAGAGTTTGGCAGCTGAAATGCCCAGAGGTGCAGCCCTCCCTGAGGACAGCCCACCCATTTCCCTCACTGACACAATCCAGAAAACCTCTCAACATGCAGGAGCACTGGGAAACTCCCCTGAACAGCTGCTGTGAGTCATTTGGGACCTACCTGGGATAAACAAAGAATTTGTACTTAATTGTACCTTCAGTGGCACTCAAGCAACCCGAGGGAGGGACCAGCTCTTTACAAATAAGGATGCAAATCAAAACAACGAGAAATAAAAAGATTGGCCAGGTACAGCAGTCAGACCTAGGCCTGGGACAGGAAGAAGAGGAGGCTGGGGCAGGGGAGCCAAAGGACCAAAAGCTCAAGAACTGGGGCCATGGGAACCTCATGAGGTTCAACAGGGCCAAGTGCAAGGTGCTGCACCTTGGTCAGGGCAAACATCAGTATCCAACGAAAAGCTGGACATGAGCTGGCAAAGTGCACTTGCAGCCCAGAAAGCTACCTGTATCCCGGGCTGCATCAAACACTGTGTGACCAGCAGGGCAAGGGAGGGCCTTCTGGCCCTCTACTCTGCTCTCATGAGACTCTACATGGAACTGCAGCCAGCTCTGGGGTCCCTGACATAGGAACAACATCAGCTTGCCAGAGTGAGTCCAGAGTAAGCCATGAAAATTATCAGAGGGCAGGAGCGCCTCTCCCATGAAGACAGGCTGAGAGAGCTGGGGTTGTTTGGCCTTGAGAGAAGGCTCTGGAGTGACATTATAGCATCTTCCTAAAGGGGAAGGTACGTAAAAGGGGCTACAAGAGAACTGGGGAGGAACTTTTTACAAGGACATGTAGTGATAGGACACGGCGTAATGGCTTTAAACTGAATGAGAGTAGGTTTTGATTAGATATTAGGAAGAAATTCTTGACTGTGAAGCTGGTGAGGCATTGGAACAGGTTGCCTGGAGAGACATTAGATGCCCCATCCCTGGAAACATTCAAGGTCAGGCTGAACAGGGCTCTGAGAAACCTGAATTAGTTGAAGATGTCCCTGCAGAGGGGTTTGGTCCAGACGACCTTTAAAGGTCCCTCTCAACTCAAACCATTCTATGATTTTATGTTGAGACAAGCACCTAAGTGGTGGCTCAAGTCCATATTCTGTGGAGGCTCTCACATATATCAGTGTCCTCTCCAAGGTGGTTTCCATGTGGATGAAGTTCCCTGGGTGCAAGCCAGACAGAAACTTCAATGCAGTTCAAGAGGTTCCTCCGGGCAATGAGGAATGCCAGGACAAAGGGAAGAACGGGGACTGGAAGGAAGCAGAGGATATGGTACATCACTAGGCAGGAGAAAATACTGCTGGGAGTGACAAAAAAAAAAGATGAATATTTCTTATAAAAGCAAAGTTCCAATCAATACATATTAAAATGTCAGTAAGGCAAAATAAACACATTAATTGTTATTAATCCTCTTCTCTTCTAGCATGTGTGCTGACTATTCCTGGCCCACAACAGAAGAGGTAACCAATCTTTATCCAACCAGGCAAAGAAGCCATCAATAACTCTGTCTCCACAATGCCTAAGGGAATTCTCTCCTAACCCATTTAAGTCCCAGTGAGCTTAGGAGTAGCTGTCAGAGCAGACCTTGATGATCTTTCTAATAATCGTTTCAGGCCACTGGGGAAGAAATAAAACTGAACATTTTATTATCCGGCTTTCTGTGGGTTTGGACTTGGTTTTTTTTAATTTCTTACTTGAGAAATCCAGCCTTTCAAGGACTGTCTTCAAAATGTTTCTACATTTCCTTGGGTGGGGCCTTCAAAGGGAAATATAACTATGGTCATACATGCTCTACAGAAATGACTGTTGAACCATTTTTATCACTTCCCAGCTGGAGAGGAATATTTCTCCATCCACATGAGGAGAACTGATTGGAGTTCTTCTTAATCAGTCCTGTACCAGCCACTATGTTGATTTAATATTCATTAGAAGACAGTTTAACCTGGTTAACCTGCTCTGGCTTACTTTACCATGAGGTGGACAAAAAGACGTCGTATTTGCTCCACGTGGGGGAGCAATTCCCTCTGAAATCATCACAGGTATTCCAGCAGGAGTGATCTGTCTCCAGACTCAACGTTGTGCAAATGTTTAGCACAAGTTTATGTCCCAGAGCATCTGTTTGCTGCCAAAATTTAGTCCTAGTAATACCAAAAACAAACAAACAAAAAAAAAACCTAAAACCAAAACCAAGGCCAAAACCAAAACAAAACAAAAAACAAAAAACAAACAAAAAAACCCACGACCAAACAGGTGGTGCTGTGTTTGAGTAGTTGTCAAACATTTGGGCTGGAGATGTTGGGTGGCATACAAACATCAGGGGATGAACAAAGTAATCTCCAGTCTTTATTCACATTAGGGTTCCCCATAATATCTGTCTGTTATGGGAGAAGGCCAGCTTATTCCCTGTGTCTCCCCTCCTGTGAATCTGAATTCTAAAAATGCATGAAAAAAACCAGCAAAAGCAATTCAAACATTAATTAAATCACGCTTTATAAAAAAAGTTTCATAAATTTGCATGGACAAAAAAGGCCAGATACAGGGAAAGCATTAGAATGAAGCACACCTGCAAGTCTCTCTTTTAGTTTCATCTCAAAATAATTTAGCTTAAGCGTTCCTAAAAAGCAGGTTTCATTGTAGAATCAGACATGCAGAACTGTGACTGCTGAGAAGCTCAGCCAGCAGTCCAACCTGACATTCCTGCTATTTTGCTTCATCAGAAAGAACCCCCGATGTGTCTGCTACTTGTCTATAGCAGTCATGAGGACAGGCAGTGTAAGTACTACACCATCTCCCTTCAGCTTCCCTATCGGCACTGGTGGGAAAGGAGCCATCAAACAACCGGAGACACAGTTCTCAGAATCTCAATTCATTCTTCACAAAATAGGTTGAAAACCTGAAATCTTGTTTCAATCGATGCTAGCTATCAGATAACCTGATTTTCTTCAGGGCAGGTGTTTGGCTGACTCACATCTTGGGAAAAAGCCATGGTGCAAGGACTGTTCCACAGCCACGTTTAGAAAGCTGTTGCTGGGGTTTCAGACACAGAAAAGGACTAATCCCATTTCAGGCAAGTATAAGGAGAGGGAGGGGAGAACAGAAACCCAATTTCCTCTCTTCCTCTCAAATTGCAGCATTTAATGGTGTCAGTAGTGCAGTGGTCAAGTCTGGCTGAGAGCCCCTCACATAAATTGTTCCATGGCAAAGAAGGAAATTCAGGAGATAAAAGTCCAGGCAGGCATCACACCTGTGATTCTCTTCCCTTGGCAGGCACATCTGGCTTTAGAGAGTGTAGGGGTCACCTTAAGGAAACTACAGCAAGCAGTGTGAGTAACTTCTTTCCCTGCACTAGCTCACTTTAGATTTGCTGCCAATTTTTTTATTTGGAGCATTGCTATAACACTTTGATACAAGAAAATAATCACTGATGGGAGCTAGTAATTATCTGTTACAGAGATCACAAGGAGAAAAGAAAGAAATGATAAAACACTGGCTGTGCCATAGCCCATTACCTTGATGCCTTCAAATTCTCCCCAGCTTTCATCTCTTTTTTTTCTTTACTTACTGCAACTCATGTCTGCGTGGCCTCCTATGGTTCCTGATCCTTTCCATCCAAAAGGCATATATTAGATCTCAGAACTGCATTGGGCTTTTTCCCAATGAGTAATTGTCAAAAAAAAAGAAGATAAAAAGATGACAAATTGACAACTTGTGTAAGTCACAGCATAACCTTACCCTCTGGCTTATCTTACTTCCAGCTCCAAACATCTCCTATTCATGTAAGAATCAAATAGGGAATATTTTTTGTTTTCACACAATATGTCTTCCTGGTCTTATTCCAACACGCATTTGTTGTCATCCTTGTAGAAATAAAAAATGCCGCTGTTCATTATAAGAACATGATGCTTTAGGAGAAAAAGTCTCCTGGAGCTCATATGTCTCTGTTCCCTCTAGTCCTAGTCTCTTCCTATAGGAATAGATCCTTGGGATGAGAATACAGACAATATGGCTGTTTGAAGGAGACTATGACCTTATCTTTTCAAACCCCAGGTGACTACACTGCTCCCCAATTAATGCCATAAGGAGTCCTTCCTTGCAGCTGTCTTGATGCACAGATGCTTGACTCTCTCCACAGGACTGATTTGCTGGTGACAGGACAGACCTGTGTGCTGTTTGCCCCACCCCCTGAAAGCCACCAAATGAAACCAGAGCAAGGATTTGGATATATAAGCAGCACATGCTCTCTAGCCCTGAGCCCTGTGAGTAATGACGAAGTTTAAATACCAAAGCTCTCATGGCCTTATACCTTTGTCATCATGAGCAATTTCACTTTGATAAACTGCATTAGTGCTTCTGAGTCTCTCATGGCCAAAGCCAGCCTTGATCCAAAGACCCAGTAATTCTTTTGGTGACACTTATGCCCAGATTTTCACAGCGTGCTAAAATCTTTGTAATATCTGGTTCCACTTATATCGAAGAGGAGATCTGGCATCTTAATGGGTGTATCACAGTGAGACTAGAGAAAGTCTAATGAAATCCATGCTGGGATATTTCATTATCTTGCAGGCAATAAAGCCATCAAAACAAAGCCGTTCATTATCTTTCCTATTAGGGAAGAAAACAAGTGATCTATATCATTTAGATTATCTCATTGTCCTCCCTGTTCAAAAATGATAGCAGCATAATGAACATTAAAAAAAGCAATGTATATTATTCACTTGTTTCTTTCCACAGTAAGAAAGCAGTGCCTTAGAAGGAAGAATAAGCTTGAGGGCTCAGCTGCATAAAAATTGCCTATTTTACAGCTCATTGCATTGTTAAGTAACATTACAGTGTAATTTGGCCTTTGGGATATAGTTTTACATAGGGTAGACTAGCACTTGCAAATTTTTTTAAATATTCTTTTCCCCCAAATATGCTACACATAGCCGAATTCAATATTTGAATTTTCAAATCTGCACTAAGTGGAAATGACTATGAGCATACATGACAGTAGGTTGCTTCTGGACTCCAATTCAGAAAACATAATTGTTTCTAAAGTGATATATTAAACGCTTCAGAATTGCTCATCTCTACTGTCTATCTTTTTAAACAGATTATAGGATCTTTATGATAAGAGCTCTGTCACACTGACATGCCATAAGGCTGTGATCGTAGTAAGAGATTCGGGATGTTAAAAAATTACAATTATTATAATAATTTTTCTCCTGTTTTCGTGAGAAAAAAATTCTTTCTGTGACTGCAGCATTTTCCCCTATCCTTTCCTCAGTCTGTCAGTTCTCACAACTTTCAGGAAATTTTCAAACAAGTACAACAAAGAAACATGAGTGTCAGAAATGTTAAATTCCTCCAAACTTGGTGGAAATAGGCTAGAAATACCTAGGTAAAAGGCAGTTATTACTGCCCAAAGACACCAGAGAGTCGGGCAAATGCACTGGCTACACTGGTACCAATGCAAGGTTTGGTAGGAGCACTTCTGGCCAGAAGTCACAGGCAACTACTCCGTGGCTTACCCCACGGAGTAATGATGATGGCATTGAGAATGCTTGAACAGGGCATGTAATGTGCTCCAAAACACGTAACTTCCACAGCTGTCTAGAACACTCGGGACAAATAAAAATAACACTGCAGCTGCAGAATCGCCATCGGCAGCATGGGAAAGACACTCAGGATAGACACTGTGTGTAATGAATATTACAGTACAAGTAGGCCAGGGCAACGGTGGGGTAGGTTTAGCCAGTATTTGCATTCAGCAGGGCTAGGATTTTACATCCAGGGAATGCCTTTTCACAGTTTCCATGGCATTTTTACTTCAATTAAGCCAAAATGAGATTCTGGTCTCCTTGGCTGTGGGAAGTAAACCAAAGCCAAAATATATTGCTTAGAGGCAGTAACTGAAATCAAATGGAAATTCCGAAGAATGTGTCATTATATTGCCCATTTCTAGATGACTAAAGAAAACAGCATACAAAAGAGCAGAATCACATATTTTACTTCCAGACTGGATTCTCCTACAAATAAATAGCTAAAACCCCCTTTGGTAGTAAGGACAACCAGACTGTGTGAAAGCAAAAATGTTCCAGGTTCCCCCCAATATGAAATTTCTCCACAAAAAATATGACCGGCACACATCATTTTTTAAAAAGCTCACTTGCAATAAGATTTTTTTATTTAGTAGAAGAAATTAAAACTAGGAAGAAAATAGTGGTATTTCATCTCACAAGGAGAGGGGAAAATCTGGATTATGTTCTGGAATTCGATTCTTAATAAACAAATGCATTGTTAAATAATTATTAATTCAGGCAACTAAAATGGTTATCCTGTAGTAGCACCTCAGTCCTGTATTACAGATTCACCATAATATACAAATCTTTAATTGTAAGTTGGCAGTAGAAGGTCCTTCGTGGTAATTCAGCTTTAAAGCAATTAAGTTCTTAATGCCACTGTAGTATATATTTTCCCTACCATTTTCAGCTTAGCTGAAAGGAGAAGGCCAAATGTTGCTTTTGGGTACCTGAAGTTGGAAGTAAGGAACGGGGTTAACAAAACCTCTGCCATGGACTTCTGGAGGGTGGACTTTGTCCTGTTCAGGACACTGGTTCAGAGTCCCTTGGGAAATAGCCCTTAGGGGTCCATGGAGGCTGGACATACTTTAAATAGGGAAATCTTAAAAGTACAGGAGCAGCTCATCCCTATGTGCTGAAAAATAAGGCAATGGGGAAGACTAGTCTGGCTAAACAGGAAGCTTTCCCTTAAACTCAGAGGGAAAAGAGAGTTCATGGTATTTGGAAGAAGGGGCAAGCAATTCAGGAAGAGTACAACGATGTCATTAGGTCATGTAGAGAGAAAATTAGAAAGGCAAAAGCTCAGCTAGAACTCAATCTGGCCACTGCTATGAGAGATAAGAAAAAGTGATTTCATAAATACATTAACAAGAAAAGGAGGGCTAAGGAAAATCTGCATCTTTTGTTAGCTGTGGAGGCGAACATTGTAACCAAGGGCGAGAAAAAGGCTGAGATGCAAAGGATGGAAAATGCCTTCTTCGCCTCAGTCTTCAACACAAAGACTGGTTAGCCCCAGGGCAACTGGCCCTGTGAGCTGGTGGACAAGGATGGGGAGCAGAACAGACCCTCTGCAATCCAGAGGAAGTGGTTAGTTGCCACAGCGCTGTCTGTCTGGCTAGCTGTGTGACCACAGGCGCTGGGCACCCGCCTGCGCGCGAGAGGGATACAGAGGCTGCTCGCGGGGCGTGGGAGGGTTGCGAGGTTTGCCTAACCCACCGCTCGCGTAGAGGAGGTAGAAACGAGGCGGAGGTACTTCTTGGTGGTGGAACAGGAGAGGTTTACTGGACAAACGTAGGACACCAAGAAGGCAGGAAAACCATTCACCAGGGGACCTTATACCCCTCAGCATTTTGAATCTTTGCGGGCAATGGGTACAGAGTCAATCGGGGACAGCGAGGGAGCGGCCAAATACCATGGGCCAACAAGGGATCGAGGGACACAGAACCTCCGTGGGAGAAACCAAACACAGGGGGGAAGGGGAGAGACAGCAGTGATTAATATCATCCACAATGCACTGCAACCGTTAGTGACCTGCTGTGCCCCTTATATGCTCAAAGGTCTTTGCGGACAGATGGCATCCAAGGAACTACAGGCCTGTCATCCTGTCCTCGGTGCTGGGAAAGGTCATGGGACAGCTCCTCTTGAGTGCCATCATGTGGCACATACAGGTCAACCAGGGGATCAGGCCCAGCCAGCACGGATTTAGGAAAGGCAGGTCCTCCTTGACCAACCTGACCTCCTTTTATGACAAGGTGACCTGCCTGGCGGGTGAGGGAAAGGCTGTAGATTGTCTCCCTGGATATCAGTAAAGCCTTTATATGTCTCCCACAGCGTTTTTCTGGAGAAGCTGGCAGCCCACGGTTTGGACAGGTGGACTCCTCACTGGGTTAAGAACTGGCTGATGGCTGGGCCCAGGGAGTGGTGGTGAATGGAGAAACATCCAGCTGGTGGCCGGTCACCAGTGGGGTCCCTCAAGGCTCATTACTGGGGCCAGTCCTATTTAACACCCTTATCAATGCTCTGGACAAGGAAATCAAGTGCACCCTCAGTCAGTTTGTAGATGATAGCAAGTTGTGCAGGAGGGAGTGTTTATCTGCTGGAGTGTAGGAAGGCTCTGCAGAGGGATCTGGACTTTGGGGGTGAAGTAGTGTTTTTATAAGATCAAGATATATTGTTGGGAAAAACAAACTAAATTTCAGGTACACAAGCTCTCCTTCAGATGACCCAAAAGCTTGTCAAAACACTTCTAAATAAATATTTCCATTTCATGAAGACAGCTACATCTGCCATCAAGTTTGCTTCTCTAATTTCACAAAGTGTTAAGCCATGTGCAAAGCCAGCAAAGCAGAGGGTATTGGTTCAGGCAGCAACAGACACTCATTCTTTTATCAGGTTCATGTTCCTGAACACTACAGAAAATATTACCAGTATTTTTTAAGACTGTACAGTAGGAACAAAAATGACATAAATTACCAGCCTTGTAAATATAGGCTCCTTACTGTTAAAGAAAAAAACAGAGTGAGTAATGGTCTTTCATCTTTTTCACACTCACATATTCTTCTCACACAATGGGATGACCAACAGATGTTGAACAAATCATCTCGGAAAAAGTAGTTTCAGAGGACTGCCACTGGCATGTTTCATTTTGTAACTAGATTTTTCCTTTGCACAGTCATATTTTAAGCTATGATCATAGTTGAAATTTTACATTTGCAGCACTACAATATTAAATATAAAAAGCACATAAGCATGCACTTTGTGTGAGTCCTCTGACCCACCCTAGTAAGCTTTCTGTCAAAAGTCTCAAATAAAATAATCCCAGGAGTTCTTGTACACACTACTCAAATTAACAAGCAATCATGTCTTTGTTCCCCAGCGAACTCAGAGCTGCATTACCCCAAGTAAAGAACAGATCATTACATGTATAATCTCATCCCTAATTCACCTAATTATGTGAGTAGCAAATCTCCTAGTTCATGCCCCTCCGGAGGTCTGATTCTCTCCTGCTCACAATATTACACTGCTATCTTACTTCATGTAGTTAGAGCTCTGTATCTTCAATTAGTTGGAGAGAAATCTTTGTTGGTCAAAACCTTTCTTAAAGCTTGTGTAAAACTGAGGAGATACTCTCGAGAGTGATATCCCTCTAAGTTTGTAAACAAAAGTCTGGCAGTAACATAGGATACACAGAAAAATCTTTAAATTGTGAACCTGCTTTATACTCAACTATACACTAGCACTGACCAAACTTAGTAAAAGATGGCACGTTATGCTCCCAAGACTAAACACAGGGAAAGTAAATTAGCCAGCCACAAGCCTTAGAAGTCAATGTTTTGACTGTTCAAAATTTTGGATGCCTTTTCAATTTCTCAAACCTAGAGACTCAACCAAGGTATATTATTAGGCAGGTATGTCAAGAAGAGTTCAAGCTCTTCCAGGCACTGGAACTGCACTGAGAACAGTTTTCTTTCATGTGTACAAGCTTCCTTCTATCCCTGTTTGGAATAAACGAAATTAAAATCCTGGGTAGGACAGATGATGAATAGCATATCCAGCAGAGGAAAAGAAAATAAGCTAGTGCCTGAGGCTGGCACTAGCAGAGGCACAAGCTGGCAGAGGCTCTTACAAGCCAGCAGGGACAATAACTGGATGGACAAAGCAATGATGCAGCAACCTCCATCCATAGGAAAGAAAAAAGAGGTGAGGTGCTCTCACTCCTTCCTGTTCAGTCTGTGCCATCCCAGAGAACAGGGTTCAAGATTTACTTGCCCAAAACCAGAAAGCCTCTTTGCTATGTCACTGGTTTAACAAATGGGAGTCCTGTGCTCTGGCTCCTTTTCCAATGACAGTTTCTGTCTTTTGTTCAGTATCTACTTAAAATTCGTACAGTCTAAAGACATGGGCTCAGGTGCTCTCCCTCCCCCCTCCCAAGGAACCTCTTGTTGCCTCACCCGCACAATCATATCCTGGCTGTTTCTCCAACCCGGGACCAGTGAGGATTTTGGCAGATGGTCCTGATGTTATGAGAGCCATGAATGTTGGTACTGAGAACTGGCTTTAACCTTGTGGTGTGGCCACTCCCCACAGAGGGGGCCTGGCTGCTTCTGAAACTCAGGAAAAAATTGGTTATGTCTTCTACATCCTGGGGGAGTGCTCTGGGAAATAGATTATTATTTGTTGAGGGAGGGAGGCACTACACGATAACTCATGACAACAGATTCTGCTGCTGCTCTGTCTTGTGTGGAGCTGGTCCCAGCAAGGGCAGAGACGTTAACCCAAGCACCCAGACTGGGGACACACAGGGACAGGCCCCTGTCTGGGCTTCAACAAGAAAGTGTTGCTAAATTCAAGGCTTTAACTGACACGAAAATGGGTTTGAGGCCCAGGAGAAGAAGGAATTTTGTATTCTGGGGAAGTTCAGGCTGTCCAGAGGTGAGACTGCTCAACTGAGCTCCCAAAAACAAGGGAGACAGATACATCTAGCTCATTAGTAACTCATCTTACTCATTAGTAACAAGGAGCTCATGGTAGTGACTAATTCCCAGTTCAGCACCTACATCTATCAGGACATATCAGGAATAGAATCATCTGACCAGACATATGTATCTGAGCCTTTTGGGCCAGGCTCTTTTTTAAGGTTCATGCCAAGACAAAACCAATACCCACAGGTGATTCATCTGATCTGCTACGGGTGACTGAAAGGTTCCTGGTTTGTCTGCCGAGTACAAAAGGAGCCAGTGGTAAGTAGCTCACATATGGGCATCAATATTTAGCCGTGCAGGTGCTTATATAAGCATGGCCCACAAGGCCCACAAGGACTGTCTGTGATGCTGAATTCTGCAGTGTCCCATCACTCAAGCAGGACACTTACCAAGATCAAAGAGGACCCAGGTCAGGTGACTTCAGCACTGTGCTTCTTGGTTGCTGGTCTTACATGAGAACACATCCCCAGCAACTCAGAGCATGGTGCCTGTGTGGAAGCTTGAGGAAGCTTTCAACAATTAAAAAAAAAAATTAAAAAAAAAAAACAAACAAAAAAAAACCAACCCCCCAAAAAAAAAAAACGGCTGACAGGAAGGTGACTACAACACCTATACAGGATAGGAAGCATTTTTGGGCATCACAAGAACATGCCATGGTTTGAAAGCTTTCTATTGGCACACACTCACTGGATGCACATCAGGGGCATCTGTGGCAGTGTTCTTCCCTTGGGTGGGTTCATACAGGCTTTAGAATGAATCTTTGAATTTTATTTCCTCTGAAAGTATCTGAGGTCTGGTGCACAACAGTTGTTGTGGGAAATCAGTCACACGTAGTAAGAGGGTTTACTCCAAAACGGCACTATTTCTCCAAATTGCAAATCTATATTTAGGCAATGAGGAGCATGTTCCAAAGGTAGCAAAAGCGATATTCAAACAAAAAGACACCTGAAGTCATCTTTTTATTGCTCAGATTGACTCTGTGAAACAAGGGTTTATTGAAGCTGCTATTGTATGAGGATACGTTATGCAGAAGCTCAGAGCAGAATATCCTAACTATTCCTTTAAATATATGGAGTCTCAGATTATGCTTTAATCCAAGACTTGGGTCGGTCCTTAGGTTATCCAAACTATGCTACTGTTAATTTCTCTAGCATCTTCCAACTGTTAACTTTCTTAAATTATTAACTTAGGGTCCATAGAAATAGAAAAGATAGCCTTACCTTTCCAGGAGCACTCCGGAAACACAGAACGTTGTCCACACTTCAGGAAAAGCTGCTTTTCTAGGCTCTGATCCAAGTTTGTGAGAGCATGTTACCAGGAGTCCAGTAAGGCAACCAATTTCTCCAAATGAGTTAGGATGTTACAAGCAGAGAAAATATTCCATATACAAACAAATCATCAAAGTGTAAAGATTAAAGTACACAATTTTTACAAGATGAAAGACATTTTAATAGACTTTATTCTAGCAGTAGGTCAGCTAGCTCACAGCAGAATGTCAAATCCTGCAATCCATGAGGTATTTTAAAGAGCAAGAAACCAGACAGTACTGAAGATGACTTACTTTTATATGAATAAAGAACAATAGAACTGGTCTACTTCTGTGTTCCATGAAAAGTTAATTCACATTAAAAAAGAAAAAAAAAAGGTTAAAAAAAATGTTTACAGATAAAATCATGACAATCAACCAGAGACTGGAAAATCAGCATTTCTGGAATTGCTATTCAGAGGGAATTTCCAACTGAGGCAACACAGACTTTTTTTTTTTTTTTGATATCTAATAGATGCTGATATAAAGATTCTGAGTCATTTTAGGGGAGCTATAGAAATATGAGCCTGCTACATAGTAGAACACATGTAGACTCTTTTCATATAATTATTTTAGATGAGTTCTTAATTAATTTCGCCCTGTTAGCACATGGTAGTTACCAATTCAGACACAACTGAAAACCTGAAAAATCTAGACAGTACCCAATAAAGACAGAAATATCTGAGATACTAAGTTCATTGTCATCAAAAACACAAAGGCTGCTACCTGGGAAACTGTGGGAAATCCTTGAACAAAATGCCAACCATGTCAACAGTGGGAACAGGGTGAAGTGGTTAAGAGGAAGAGTTTGTCTGGAAGTTATCACAGAGCTAACAGCTACCAGTTCACTATGCTAGCAGGGAAAAACAAAGCACTGTATGGGATAAGATGCCGAGGCACAGAAATACACCACAACTCCCATGCAGATGTCCCAGGGAAGAAGCCTCCTTCTACTTGTGTGCAAGGATGAGGAGTTCCTCAGTCCTAGGTACAGAAACGATTGTATCATTTGTTTACTTCCCCATCATGTTGCAGTGAGTGAGTTTCCACAGGATGCTGGAAGAGGCCACATGTTGTCCCAAGGGCAATGTTATTCTGATTGCCCCTTGCTCCACCTTGCTCCCTTTCTCAGCAGATTTTGGTCACCTCACGTATGCAAACAGCGAAGTTGCGGGAAGTGAGCTTCAGCCAGTCCCACACAGGTTTGCACAGCTCCTGTTCCCTTCTGTGCTGATCTGGCTTCTCTGACAGCTCAGAAGTCCTCTAGGCTGTAATCATACCCCCTGCTGTCATTGATACACACAGAGTTTGGGGAGAAACTTTCATTTGCATCGCCATGGCAGCTGTAACACAGCTCTCACAAAGAGGTTAGCTCAGGTTGGAAGGTCATTTGTTGCTTTAACACTTGACTCTCCCTTATCTCCTCCACATCCTTTTGGGCAGCAAGCCTCTGACCTTGTGATTGTTGACAATGTCCCTTTTCTTTCCCGAAAACTTCCTTTAGCTTGGGGCTGCAATCCTGCTTACAAAGGTTCTTGCAGAGAACTCAACCTCTACCTTTAAGGTATTGCTAAAAACCTCCAGTGTCTTCCTGGCAAGCCAGGGCTTAGATGCCTCTAGAGGATTTCAGGAGAAGTATGCCAGAGTCCCATGAATCTCAGGTCCCAGTAAGCCTTTTTTGGAACTACTCTGAATCAACAGTCTCACTGATATTAATATGGCTTCAGAAAAACAGCAACCTCATGCAGCATCTGGCCCACCCTCCCACAAGAACTCCCTGATGAGGAATAGTCTGTTTGGTCAAGCAAATCCTCCTCATTAGATCCAACCTCTGCAGGCGTTACACACTAGCACATGAAGGTTATCTCTCCGAGCAGTTAAATAAGGGAAAGAGGAGTGGACCCATACAAAGGACCCAAAAGGGTCTGAGGTCTAGTGCACAACACTTGCTGTGGGAAATCAATCCCATGTAGTCAGAGGGTTTGCTCCAAAACTGCGCTATTTCTCCAAATTGCAAATATGTACTTTGGCAATGAGGAGCATGTCCCAAAGGTAGCAAAAGCGATATTCAAACAAAAAGAAACCTCAGCTTCAGGGTAGGACATGTCAAGTATGTTAGGCAGGTGCCAAAGGATCCCACCTGTAAAGCTGACAGAGAAACAGGAACCCATGCTGCCGAGATGCAATACTTGACTGGAGATACTCAGTTTCTCACAGACAAGAAAACTGGGACAAATTCTCTCCTTAACACCACAGTTCACAATTGGCACCATGATTGTTTAGCAGGTACCCAAACACTTTTGAATAACACCATTTATTGAAAATGTTTTGAAAATACATTTGCACATCACGGACAATCTTAGGAAATTCTTCACTTTTCACAAAGCAGTGGCCAGTGTCTCTCACTGGGGAAGACATACAGTGACACCAATTCTGCTGTCAATTCTAAGGCACATATTCATAAACTACTTTAGGAAAAGTGCTGCCATAAAAATGCATTTTATGTTTCATTACCATTAAAGCTTCTTTTAGTGAAGAGACAAATTTGCTGTGTAACCTGAGATTTTCAAGAGCAATGAACAGCTCTCAAACTTGCTGTTTTACAAAGACGTACTAAGGAACATAGTGCTTTTTATTTTTGTGCAATACTGATTTTTGATGAATTAAAGAAACCACTTTGCCCAAAACCAAAATGAAACACAACACTCAAAATTCAGAATTTTTCTTTATAGGAAAGTGTGTTCCAAGCATCTGGAGCCCATCAGTTATACAGTCCAAGTTCAGCTTCTGTGACAGGTTTGGTGATGCCCCACTGCTAATGGGATCCAGCCTTACACCCAGAACAGCACCTCTCACCTTCCTCTTCTGTCCCAGCTGTTCAGGCTCCAGCCCTGGCTTTGCAGGGCTGCCTGCAGTGGTGATACAGTGGAATAACCTGTGATTTCTAAATTAAAATACATCATTCCAATCTATAGGTGAACAAATGCCATGACGATGGAGTGGTCACAGGATGCAGGAAAACAAGGGTGAACCTTACTTAATTTGCTTCATACTTATTTACTGCAATTAACTGAGTGTGGCACAGCTGGAGCCCAGATAACACCCGAGGTTTATGACTGATTTTTCTACAACTTTCACACAAGTGTTCAAACTAGAGTTTAACATATGAACGTATTTACGTTCTCTCTTATAAAACACAAATACAAAACCCCCTTCTAATATCACTTCTGTAATTTTGTAGGCCAGAATTATGTTCAGTATTATCAGACTTCCAAGAGAAATAGAGCAAATGAATTTATGTGAAATCAAACCGCTTATCAAAACAAAGTGAAAAAACTCGTATCCAACATTAATTATTATAATCACAAAGAGCTGAAATACAGCAACCATTTTTCATTTGTACATATTGAACAGCAAAAAAAGTAAAAAAAATATATATACAAGCCTAATAGGGAAAAAAACCTGAAACAGTTTTCTACTGCTCAATAAGATAATTTTCCTTTAAATGTTTTAGTGCATTCCCCCTCATTCCCAAGAACAAATGCATTTTGTTTTTCTGTTCTAAGGCAAACTGAAACCACTCAAATCTTCCTTCAAATCAAGAACAGCTGTGAACCAGTGAATTGATACATATTCACCTGAGATCACTCTGAAATATAGGACAAGATGAATAATGACTAACAGCTAAGGTGCACAACCGTTTGGTAACTTTTGAAGAGAAACAGCATTTACACAGAACAGTTTTTGCTACAGAACAGTAAAACTGTCATCTGTAATGAGAATTATTGAAAACAGTAGACGAAGAAACAGTATGAGAACTGCAAGCAGCTTACTCTTCTACTTTCTTCTATTCAACATTGTCCTGTTCCCAAGTTTCTGTAACATAAAAAGAGGGAGAGGAAGGAAGAATAAATGTAAAAAAAAAATTATTAAAAATATTTCATCTGTAACTCAGTTTATTTCATGCTTATGTAATTTTCACTCAAATTTGTCAACTGATTTCAAAGTAGTCCTATGTAAATAGTACAAGTAGATGCATTTCATCTGGATCAAACAGAATAAAGCAAAACCATGAAGCTAAATATAGCCTGCATGTGTATCCAGCTCTGATTAAGGGGTAAAATTAATCACAAGATAAAAATAAATGAGACAATGCTTCTATCATTCTTTTATATCTAGATTTAGTTATTTAATCCTTTCTAGAGTAATTCTGTTGAATACAATTGGTATCCACTAGTGACATGTTCCAACAAGATCAGCTTGGCTACTGATAACCACTTACAAGCATCACAACATTACATTCATCCAAGCACTGAGCAAGTCACACTGCAACAGTAAACAGAGAACTACCATTCATGAACCCCACTGAGGAAAGCAAGGGCTGTTCCAGAGGGACTGTCCTGTACCTTGTGATGGTCTCAAGAAACAGAACCATTGTGATGTTTGGACGTGGGAAGGATCCAGACAAGAGTGAAAAGGAACATCTTGTCTACTTTTTTTTTGGTTGTTTTAGGACAGGCATCAGTACTGTATGTACATGTACCAGGTCATTAAATCATTTACCATTCTGTTCTTCGCTCTCATGGTTTGGGGATGGATAATTATCTTTAACACATGGTATATGAGAGGGAAAAAGAATTCAGTTGAAAATCACAGAAGAAACCCATGCTGCATCTAAGGACTGAACTCCCATTTCTAGTATCCCATGCCAATACTTTGATCAGGAGATCATCAGGCAGAAATGCATCATTCATATGTAGCCTTAATTGTCTGCTTGGCACAGCTGCTTAGTGTCTACACCACATGAGACATAATCAGAAGGGAAAGCTGTGTCCTCCTTACAAAAGTGCTCAGAAATACTGAGAAGCTGAATGAGTGTCATACCAGCCCCAGCACTGATGAATGTGCATAGGAAAAACAAAGTAAGACTAAGTTTCAAGTCCAGATCCTGCAGAGATCAGGTGTTTCACAGGAAATACAACACCCAAACTGAAAGGAAATCTATGACTACCATGCTTACAGGTGAATAAACAACCAATCCAACATCACTCTGGCAAAGCCTATGGCAAACAAAGCTACAATTTTATAAAATTTGTTTGTATCTCTATCACTGCAGATTAAATCCAAGTGTTTATGTTGGGATGTCTTTGTGGTATCAATGCATCAGATGCAATTACAGGTGAATATTAATGCAAAATTAAAAGTCATCTCTATATAGTGTACTTGAAGTAATTCCAGCTTGTAAACTGAAGACATGAACCCCCCCCATAATTTAAAAATGTATTTTTAATGTATCTTCAAATCTAACAAAACTTGGTTTTTTACAGCATCCTACATATAAGATATACCCAAAATATTTAGCAGATTTTAACATCTCAGTTGCAGAGTTAGGCAGCAGAAGGGAAAACAATTAAATGCTACAGACAAGAAAGAAGACATTAGCTCTCAGATGGGACTTTAAAAAAATGAAGAGAATTAAGTCAACTTTATCTTCTGTTTTAAGTCTAGAATAAATCAGTGTCACAAAACAGTATCAAAACATTTCAGTTTACCTCAATAGCATCATCCACTTCTGTGCTCTCATACAATCATTTCAGCTTGTGTCAGAATAAGGAAACTCTTTTTCTGGAGAGCTGTCATCGCTTAGGTCACTGTAGCTGTCACTGTTGGAACCAATAAGAATTCAGAAGGATCTAAACCAAATATTTTATTCCAAGCCCTCCAACCCATGATGCATATGATCAACACTTTCCTCAAATGTAACCCATTTCCAGAAAACTTCTTTAAGCTCATGCTTAAAATATGGTATTTTAGAACACCTTCCTCTAAAGGAATGGGCTGAAGTTTGGAGTTTAAGACCTGATGCGAAAGAATGTTCTACCTGATAAATAGTATGTTCAGTTTCTTTTTGCTTGGCTCGTGTACATTCATTCTATATTTTGCTGGTGATGTGTGTCTATGATCATGGTTAACAACATACAGAATAACAGGTATTCAGAGCTAAAATAAAAGGAATTTCTCCCTTATGGTAAAGAAAATCATTGTTTTAACAAAAACAAAACTGAAGACAAGTTTTATTAGCTCAGAATTCTTCAATTTACATTTAAATTACAATTCTTGCTCTTCTAGTCAGAACACAAATAATTTTCATTGCACCAAGCAATATCCTGACAGTTTTTCTAGAGATTTTACCCCTTTTTGCTGTGTCCTGAGAGAAGCAGACTGGTTTTCACAGACCAAACTGCCATGCAAGTGATTGTTTTATAAGTGGCAAGAACAAGGAAACAGTGAAGAACAGGAATCACCACAGTGACTGAGAGAAAGAAGTGCCCACAAACCACATTTTTAGTCAGTATGATGTCTGTTGGATTTCCAAGTTTATCTTAAATCTAAGTGCGCTTCAGAAGTGCCTCCAGCCTCAGCCCCTCCCTACTATACTTCACTTCTACAGTCTGTTTTCCAGATACTTGAATTTCCCCAGATGAGAAGCCAGCAAAGGGAGCCCAAGGAACTGACAAGGACATTTGAGCAGCAGTAATTCTGGCCAGTCCTGTGACCCTTCAGAGCACATGGTTAGCACAGCACAGGTGGGGATCCCAGACCGCACTTGTGTCGGAACATCGACAGCCTTGGGTACCAACTCTATGCCAGACACTACACAGCTGTCTTGTCACATCTCCCTTTCACCACACACCCCTTCATCCTCCAGACAACAGGAGCCCCCTCATGTCGTGTTCCCCATCTCTGGGCATGGTCTCCTACTGAGACATCAAGCACATGACCCGCCCAGACAGAGCCTCATCAGTGGATCCCAGTGACTGCCTGCTGCGTAATGCTTCAAGGAGCCATGCAGCCCCGCAGCTGGAGATCTTTGATCGAGACTGCACTGTGGAACAGTGAACAAACTGCACTCAGCTACGCTGGTGCTTGTTACTGAGCACTGCTAAGTAGCCTGAATTTCACCCCCCCTTCGAGAGAAAAGGAAAACCAAAGAAAGAATAGGTAAAAAACCAGACACTTTAACAGAGTGGGACAGGAGGAGTGGCACCAACAGTCACCTCGTTTAATTTCTACCTATGTTAGGAAAGTCTCCCACAGTCTCAGCAAGTCACTGTACCAAATTTGTGTAAAACAACATAGATGTTCTGGCTGTCCTAACATTAGGACTTTGTCTACAGCATTCTGCCCTTTCTTTCTGTGACACACACACACTGCTGATGTGGTTCTTATAAAGAGCGTGTCATATCAGGCTACTGTGAAATGCTCAATTTCATCGTTTCACCAGCTGGTGATCAATTACACAGTTCAAGTGAGGAAAGTGTTGTTAACAGTATGATCAAGCATGCCAGATGCACACAGACAAACACAACATCACCAGTGTTGTACTTACTTTTTTCTGAAAGTACCCATGGAAACATGGAACAAAAATTCAGTATTATTAAAGCAGTTTTGCATTTTCACATCACAGCAAAATAATAAATACTGTCCACAGAACAGAGAGTAAAACTGATTGTCGAGAACTGCATAATCTTATGACAGCCCTTATTTAAGTCCAAAGTCTTCAGAGAACTTCCCTTTTTTAATTAGCTCTGCTGCCCAGTGGCAATCACAGCCCAAAACCATGCCAGAGCTCTGGCTCTGTATACAGCACAGTATGGGAGTTAGATGTTCAAGTAAAAGTGCTCACAGACCAATGAGGCAAGGGGAGAACTGTCCAGCAGTCAGGTGCTGATCCCCACCCAGCATTCTCATCATAGGTCCTCCCCCAACACACTGACACAGGCTTTAGAGGCATTTGCCCACAGAAGCAGTCACACAGCCTGGATGCTTCTGAGATTTCACTGACTTACCACCCCAACTTCCTAAGCCTGTTTTCAGTTTGCTGAAGCTGAGGCTCACTTGGCCACTAGTGCAGAGTCTAAAACACTTGCTCAGCTGATGACAGTTTTGCTCCTGTTCCCACACTGCCCAATTTCAGTACAAGACTTGACACCACATCCCAGAGAAGGGCTGTCATCATCACTTTCTTGACTTCTGCAGTAGCACCTCACAGTCTCCCGTGCTTTAGGGCTGCTCTGTGGGGTGTAACTCAGTTTTATGTCTCACAAGGAGGACAAAGCGCAAGAAAGGTAGGGGAAATACCCAGGTGAGGATCAGCCCTTGGGCTTGAGACTCAAGTAGCTGTTAGTCTCTCAGTTTCAGCTGCTTGAATGATATCTCTAAGCACACCAAGAACCTGTGGCATCATCTTAAATATAACAACTTGGACCCCAAGGAAACCAGAACTTCAAGAGTTAAGCTGTCAGTGGACTTGAAAGCAAAGAGGGACTTGTGAAACTTGGCATATCTACATCTGTGTGTTACAGCTTCAAACCAGCACTGCTGTCAGGTTTCTAAGATTTACTCTGATGTCAAACATATTAAACTCGTGTAATCTGAAGGAAAACTGCAGGTGGCATTAACCATAAACAACCCATCTTTTCTCTTTGGAATAAATGTGTAATTTGTTCCAAATTACAATGAGTTGTACACAGATACTAAACACAAAACCCAAATGCATGCTTTGTGCTCACAGTTGGTAATATTAAGTAACCTTACTTAAATCTGCTGGCTGTGAAAGTGGTAGTGGTGAGAAATCAAATAAATCCAGCTTTCCTTTATGAAATTCTTTTATTCTTTTTCACACTGAGCCGACCACTGAAAAAAATATGCTTACATTTGCTTCAGCAAGTTTTCTCTCAGTTTGTGTTCAAATTAATTAGTAATTATTTGGGCAGGAGCCTGACACCCACTTGATCTTATTTGTAACAATTCTTACAACAGTGGACTCCAACAAAAAGAAGCTACTGAGCCGATCTGGGGCCATGAGGCCACCAGTTCTAAAACCTAACCCCAACAGTTTTGGGTTGATTTTTTTTTTTGTGGGATCTGGAGTATAAAGAAGTGGACAAGGATAAAAAAGCATAACAAAACTCTATGCAGTGTCACTGCACCTAGTCAGTCACTTTCGTTTTTAAGATGAAGAATTTTGGTCACTTTTCTCCTGTAAAATGGGTACTCTTTGAACATTCTGCTTTTCACCTGGAAAATCCAGATCAATATTCTTTAGAAAGAAAATATTTGGCAGTTTCAGGGGAGCTTTTCTTTCATTCATTTTTAATGTAAAATTGACAAATAACTCCTTTTCCAGAAACATAAGGAATTTAAACAATTATTACAGTAATGGTATGCCCTGCAAGGAGCCAAGTTAAGTGCATTTCTTCCTCAGTGCAAATTAAAAATACATGAAGTACAGATAAATTTAGTACAGGCTGCAGTTGTTTAAGCTGTTTAGCTTTTGAGGACTCAGCAAAAGGAAATCTGTAAATTACTATCATTTATTTCCCCCCCAAAAGCTGAATTATTAAGTCATTACAACATTATTTTGAATAAATGCATATTTGATTGTGAAATTGTTATAATTGCAGTCACCCACATCCTCAGTATATATTTTTATGATCATTATATGGTCATAAAAATTATATATATCATTTATTATGATGGTCATCATGATACAATCCTATGCTTCCATAAAACATCATTTGACTTGGGAATCTCTCAGCACACACCCAAGACTCCCCAGTTCTGACCTGCCAGCCACCTGCACTCAGGTAACTGGATCTAGGAAACATCTTCATCTGGGATAGGCACCAGCAGCTCCCTACAATCACTGGAGAGAAACAAGCACTTGCAGCGTGTAATGCGTAACTCTCCTCCACAGCTGATCTGGGAGATAGCTGGACCATGCTAATGCAGTAAGCACCATACGGGCAAATTTTCTGAGTTTTTTGGCGTTTTATTTAATGCATCATTCCTTCTGTCCTCTGGCCACTTTTGTTCCTTGTCTCTGAACACAGGTCATATGTCATCTTTCACTAATAACCTGCCCAGAACTCACAAGAGTCCTCTGTGACTAGATGGCATTGGATTGGTGCCTCACATTAGCATATTCACTAATGCTTTGCAAAAGTTTTTCTGGCAGTAGTCAGAGCTGCCCACGCTTACTCACCTAGGAACACCTCTCAATTCCTACATTTCCTCTGATGTACTAGACACTTGTGTTTAAATTATTGATCTTTAGCTTATCCTCTTCCTCCAAAGATGTTACTATACTCAGCAGAGATGACTAAATTCCCTACGTATTTTTTTGTTACTTCTTTGTTCTGAGTAGCACTTTCAGCTCTTATTCAAATGACATTATTTGCAAATATAATTAATGCACTCTGACTTACTCTTGCAGGCTATTAATAAAGGTGCTGGTTGTAGACAAAGAAGAAATAAAGCCTGCTGATGCTGAACTGGATAAGGAAAAACAAACAAACCAAAACAAAACAAGCAGCATGGCTTTATTGTACACCAGTGGTTTTGCAACCCATATTATACTGTTCCTAAAGATAAGTCAGTTTTTATTGATTTTTTCAAATGAAACTACGTTAAGTCTCAATAAAAGCCAACAACATTACATGTGAAGTTTCCCTCTTCATCCACTAGTTCCCTATCAAAACCTTTTGTTTTCTCTTACAAAGCAGTGTATTTGTAGGTATTGCACACTTTGAGTCTCATGTGGTTTTGGTTTTCTCTGTCCTTGAAAATGAAAATGTAAACTGGCAGCCTCCCACCATCTTCTTCACTTCTGTATGAAATGGTGACTTCAGTATTTCCACGTAAAGGTTTGGAAAAGGTCATGATCTAAAATCATTCACAAGGAAATGAAGTGCACGGCATTGTTTGATGGTTGGGCACTCGTGCCACTGATGCCATGATGATTTTTGTCTTTTCTTTTATACCCCTGTTATACCTTTTTGCAACTTCTGTATTCTTGGTGCTTTTTGCCTACATTCTTGGACTTGTTTGTTAAGCTAAGAGACTAAACATTTTAGAGGCTTTGTAGTTAGGGTGCCAGTGTGCCCAGACCCCAAGGTCCTCTCCAGAACACATTTTGTAAACTAAGATAGAACCATCCAGGGGAGGGTTCCTTAGAGAGGGGGGCTCATTCGAGCCTCTCATTGGGGAATTTTTGATAGATATGCTAATTAGTAAGACCTAGAATGTAAGACCAGATATAGAGGAGGGGGATTGCGGTGGCCATTGCGGGGGTGCATGGAGGTGTATTCGACCTGGTCATGGTGCACCTAAGGATCCTTACAATAAATACCAAGGTAATACCCTTTTCCCCTTCTAACCGTGTTCGCCTCTTGATTTTAAGACCAGGAAAAGGCATCACCATAAAGCACAAGAGGCTGAAACCACAAAGGCGACTTGGGTGCCCAACTACCACTTCAGGTAAATAAGTAACAATCAATCACCAAGTTACTCTGATCCTTTGGTCAGTTTTTGACTGACTCTGTAAACATCAGAATTTCTGGGAAATAAATTCACCCCAGAGGACACATTCCAGTCTCAAACTAGGTATTCTCATGCCTGTATGGGCCTATGTCTGTACCAGACTAGGCCTCCGAAAAATTTAAGAGAAGGTTTATTCACTTTCATTTATTTAGGGCACTCTCCTGGAAGTTGTAATGCATCCTTTAATTTATTATTAGCTTTTCGTACAAGCAAGGGCTTCTGTCCAGGTGTCAAATATTCTAAAATTGCACCCTAATTATGGGGCTGTTAAATGTTCTGAAGTAATAGTTTCCTGGTAAGACTCTCATGCTGAAATACGTATTTCCTTTTGTCTCAGGACTTCATCATTCACTCTCTTTTTAGTGTTTATGGCAGCCTTGCATAGGTAATCTGCTCAACTTGCTGGTCTCCACAAATTCTCTTGCAGCTTCCTTTGCCCTAGTCAACAGCACAACTACACCTCATGTGGGCGGTGCTGGACGAGATGTGCAGAAAATCCTCTCCTCAGATTTCTTTCAGCCTTGTTACAACATGCCTTAGCTTTACAACTCAGTGAAACCACCAACATTCCGGGATTTAAGGGTTTACATTGGAAATCTTTCCACTCAGCAGGTGGGTCCATTAATATGACTGCACATCCTGTAATTAGCTCCACGATTCCCTCCTGAACATTCTTCCCTACAAAATGTTCCTCTTTTAACCTCAAAACGCTTTCCTATTCCAGTGCTCTTTCTCAAGCCACAGGGGTTTAGCTTGATTGCTGTGTAACTAGGTAAATATCAAAATCTGTAATTTTATATATTAAGTTTTGGGGCATGGATTTTTGTCTTTGCTAAATGTTTTAAGATTTGGTAGGAGTTTATTCTATGAATACAAAGAAAAAGAGTTGGGTATACATTCTGAATGGTTAATTCAAGTAAGTCTAAGTGAGGCACGTTCAGTAATGGCTGAAACTTTAGGTCAAGGTTAGCATAGTTGCTATAACACTAAGGGATATAAAATAGCAGGACGCATGCAGATCATTCATTTAAAAAAAAGTAATTTTTCTTTATCTCAGAGAAATAAATAGCTTTACTTATGGGACGAAGCAGTGTAAGAAAGGATATTGGGAGCTGTGAAGCAAGATGAAGTGTGAGCCAGAGTGCCCACCAAGAGGGTGAGACTGAAGTTCACTGTGATGAAAGACTGCCTTGCCAAGCACCACAAAAATTTGATCTGTGTATTGCACCAGCAAAGATTTTAAAAGGCAGCTGATATTCTGACCACTACTAACAATGGCAGGCTAAGGTAATAGGTGTGTTTCAATCAAGCTGTAGTTTGCAGATCAGAAGTTCATTCTCTTTGTAGGTACATCATTCCACAACTGGGCAGAGTGAATAAAACCTGATACCCACAAAGGAGTAGGGAACCAAAACAGATTGGTCTGGTCTGGTCTGGCTATTTTCCCATTACTACTCAAACTTGAATAAAGTTTCTCTCTTAACAAATGGATCTCATTTTAATAGAACACAAGACTCAGGGGAAAAAAAAAGCCCAACCCACAGAATAAGTAATTTTGGTGTCTTGTTTAGAGGAAAAGCCAACATGCCAAAGTTGGATCTGTTCAATGTTATTATTCAGTTTTTTTATGATTTTTTTTCATTTCTGTTTATTGTGCCCAAGGCTTCCCTCTGACTTATTACTGCTGTTACAATGAAATTGTAACTGTTATTAATATCACTGAAATAAACAAAAGTTAGTTAACCCTGGCTAAAAAAACATTGCTACATTCAATAAACCAAAGCCTCTGTGTCCAAGAGACCAAGGACAGAGTTTTGGCTGAACCATCCAGTTCTGACTTAGATCCAAACCCTGCAAGTCTAAAGGTATCCCAACTGTTTTATTTCAGGCCTGTCTCTGAAAGATAGTATTTATTATTTAGCTACTGCAAAATAAAATCAGTGTTTCCTCTGTTGTTGCTATCATCATTCATGTACAACTAGGTAAGAATTTCACTTCATTGCTTGATCCTCTAGCAAATCTCTTTCCCTAGGAAACCATGGACAGGAGGCTACTATCTTCATTTGAATTTACTAAAGGTTTTTTAACTTTTTTTCTGACTGTAATGTGGGTTCTGGCTTTAGCCCTAATAGCCTCTGAAAAGGAAGAAGTGAGGAACTGTGCTTCCTGCTTACAGGTCATTTTACACCCAGGTTTATGACAGGCACACACAGCAACAAGTAAATCAATACATGAAGAACCCCTTTTCTTCTTCTGGGCTTCTGAATTGAAGGATGGGATAGTCCCTCCAAAAATGTGACTGTCAAACTGCAGGCAAGCAAGAAAGATTACCTTGGAGACAATTTACATCCACGCTGCAGGTATGCATTCAGTGTCCCAGTTGCTGCTAGCAACAGTCCAAGGTATGGAGGTGAAGGTTTCATAGGTCTTGAGGAAAATTCTGGGTGGAACTGAACTCCCACAAAATACGGGTGATCTACAAGACAGACATCAAAGAAAATTACACAATGTAGGAAGAAGATAGTAGAAAAACTTTTAGGAAAAAACCTTATTGAAGATTTCAGGCAGAAATCCTGAAAGTGTCCAGAAGCCAGAGCAGCACATGTGAATTTAAGGGTGAGGCAGCAGAAAACTTCTTTCCACAAAAAACAACTGACAACAGAGGCAGAAGGTTAGTAGGGCAAACTAAGGAAAAATCATCCTACGATTCATAAAAACTGAATAATAAACCTGTACCAACATGTAAGGGTGGGGGGAGGGGGCACAAGTGGAAAAGTCACGAACTTTACATTTATCATGTTCTTTTCATAGGATTTTGGTTTCCAGTATCTATTTATGCACATCTATCCAGAACAATATGCTGCTTCATCCTCTCTTAAATCATCACCTCTCTGTTTCTCAAGCAAAGCACCTTTTTACTACTGCTTCTGCTTCCCTTCTGTTTTCTTCAAAAGAATAGAGAAGGAAGAAAGTTTTTGTACTCTTTCATGCTGAGAATCTGTTCCTTCTCTGTTTTAAAGGAGCTAACATTAATCACTTCCAGTGCCAGCACATTGGACAAAACTAACTACAGATTCTTGTTCGACAGTTTCCAAAGTAATTCCCAATATTCAAGGAATTACTCTGCAGCACAGAGTAAGTGATGAGAAGAAATCAGGGGTTTTCTTCTAGGAAGGTAAACTCTCTTGTCTAGTATACTGTTCTCTCTGCTGCTATATATTAAAGAGAACCTGGATCCTAGATTTATCCCATAGCTTCAATGACAGAGCACCAAATATTTCCTGTGGGGATATTTCGCTTAACAGCGTTGCCTAAGCTATCTGGTGTACTGTTATTTCTATGCTTCTGCTCCAACCCATCCTACTCCCTATGATGATTGTTTTTCTTAAGTAACCCATCTCCTTGAAGCCCATTGTGAAATAATTCCAGGTTTTACTGCTGCTTTTCTTTCTTTCACAGTAATATGCAATTTAAAATTTCTGCCTGATTTATTTCTCAATGTTCTCTACAGATGTTGTTTCATGCAGGGCAAACAAAATAACCTCCCAACACCAGCATGTGTAACAGAGATAATCTGTCAGGAACAAACTAACCCAAGAACAACCATGACAATTAGTAGTTTACGAATTCACATCTATCCTTTGCTCTCAGATTAACCTCTATGGCCCAGATGTTTGACACTGTACGTGAGTGTCCATATTCCAACCCTGGTTCAAAACCACAGCACTGTTCTTCAACATACCATGGAGTATATGAATTGAATTCTCAGGTGCATCATGCCACAAATAGTACTCCATAGGCTAATAATGTATTCTGATGACGATTTTATGTTTCTGTGCATGGAATTTATCTTCACCAATGGCAATTAGGGGTCACATAAGAAAGGGGAATAAAAAAACCTTGTAGAGTAGCCTGCATCTTCAGGTGCCTGGTAACTATCTAGCCAACACTGACTTAACACTAAAGAGTTAATCAAACATCCAATCCAAATCAGAAAGATAGTTTTGAAAAGCTATTCTGTGTACCATTCAACAAACATATGCAGTGTTAACTCCTTTCTATTTCAGAACCTTTTAGAAAAGATATCAAATCTTACTTGGTAAAGGAATACTTCCAAAGTATCAAACACTCATCTCTCTGAATCACTTCTGTGGAAGAAAGGAGCTCGCTTTCTATCTGACTTTCATACTTTTATTTATATGATTCTAACCAGAGGATAACTGAAAGAGACAAAGTGATTGGATGGCACCTTGGGAGGTTTCTGTTCCCTACCTCTTGCTCAAAGCAGGGACAAATTCAAAGTTGAATCGGGTTGCTGACAGCTTTGTCAAGTTTTGAAGGTCTCTGCTGCAAGGATGAAGATTTCACAGACTCTCTAGGTAATATACTCTGTTATGACAGCTAAATATTGTGCCTACACAATATTGTCATTTAACAACCTATAGTTTATACAGCTTTAACAGATTAGTAAGTATTACAAACAAGTAAGACACTCACTGTCCAGTTCAATAATTTCCATCCTGTCCCCTTCTGTATCATGGCCAACAAATTTTAAACCTTTCTCTTCAAAGCAGTGAGTCAATTCAGGGTTCACCTGAAACATTGAAAGCAATAATAATTGTAGTTGTGTTTATTTTTGGATTTAACAAACAGTAGCAGTTAATTGTAATGTTTTTTACATGCATACAAGAAGGAAAAGAATTAGGTAAGGGCTGGGAACTTTTGCTGTCTTGTTTTAACAACTCTGGCAAAAATTTGTAAAAGTGGGCATGTTTATTAAATAAAGATATGAATCAGTAAAAGTTACTATTAAACATTCAAAAATTAAAGCCAGGATCCCTTCTGCTTGCTGCCCTCCTGAATCCAAGCAGCCTGCATTCCCCCTTTTTTAAATGGCCCACTAGATGTAGGTGTAGACTGACCTCCCCTTTGAACACTGCATTTCAGTGGTTATGACAAAAGCTGTGATTCAGCTCTTCCTTCAAACTGAGGAGTTCTGCAGTGAGCTGTCTCACAGCTTTGACGATGCTCTAACCACTTGGTTAATAGGCAAACTTTGAGCAGGTTTACCACCATCACATCCTCCTCCCTTTTAAGGAAGGTTAATATTGTCTGAATCAGTTATAGCATGCACGTATCTAATAGTTCAGGCCCCTTTGGAGACACTGATGGAGTCAGACTCCTTTTGAACAACCTCAGAGATAACTCCAGGAGTCCACCTCTTGCCTGTCTCCTTGAATGACAGTATTTTGAAAGTATTCAAGCACCTTTTCTCAGATGTTTGCACACAGAAGAGTGGACCCATACAAAGGACATAGAGTTGGATGGCAGGAAGCAAGAGATCTGAACCAGCCTCTGAGCTGCAGATGCCTGAAGTCTGCCCACATTTAGACTACAAAAGAACGTGCACTACCCAAACATAATCTGTGCCTTTAAATAAGCCAAACTGGCCAGCACATTTAAGCATCACAAGCCTTTACTTTTCAAATATTTTCCAGGAAGCCAAGCCAGGTAATCTCTGGCATTGCTTCCCAAGACCATTTTTTTAGATGCTGCATCTCCTCTACCACAAAAATGGCATACAACATTATTCCCCTCTACTGAGCACTTGCAAGAGCACCTCAGCAATAGTGTGGGTGGTGCCAGGCCCCTCAGCACAAGAAAGAGATTGACATGAGTCCATAGGAGGTCCAACCCGAATGGCTAGGGGCTGGACCACATGCAACATAAGGGGAGCCTGGACAAGCTGGATTTTTTCAGCCTGGGAAAGGGAAAGCAAAGAGTGGATCTCATGGATGACTTCAGCTGTCTGTAGTATAAAGAGACACTCTGCTCAGAAATGCATAGCACGTGACTGAGACCAAAAAAGAAATGCTCAAGGAAGTCCCCTGTTAGATACATGGGAAAAGGTTCACAATGAAGTGGTTAAGCATCAGAACAAACTGTCAAAAGATGTTGTGGATTCTCTCTTCACAGAGATTAAAAATTAGATGGAAGAAAATCCTGAGTCATCTAATTTTACAGCTGGCTCAGCTCCAAACAGGGAGTTGGACCAAAAGACTTAGAGAGGTTCCTTTCAATCTAAATTATACTATCTAACCACTACTAAATTTTGGTTTATGTTCATGTAAGAAATCTTCCACTAGCTTTTTTCCTGCCTGCCAAGGCAAACACAATTTGTCAAGCTTTACTTTTGAGCACAAAGTATATTACCAGTGCTTACCTCATATCGATGCCTGTGTCGCTCCTCTACAAACATTTCATCACCATAAAGTTTCCCTGAATATACAACAATAGAGAAATTGATGCCAAGGTGTTGCTTTAATAGTTACTAAAATTATTTCTTGTAATTTAAACCTCAAAAAAGTTACACGTAACACATGCTAAACATAACAAGACATTATCCATCTCACTGTATTTTTTATGTTTTTCCTGAGTGATGACTAGTTTCTTTTAATTTACTGTTACCTGAGTTTATTCAGGATTCATATTCAACATTCTTTGACTAGAAACATCTTAGGCAGACTAGAATCTAAACAGGCTTTAACTAATTTAAATTGTAAAGCTCAAATAAATAAAAAAATGTCTGAGCGAACCAGCCATGTAAAATCGCTTCAGGGTTTTACAACAGTTGCACACAAAAGATGCAGAGAAGGAAGCCTTTTAGTAGCATCTGTTCCATTTTAATAGACTATGCATGGCACCTGGCATAATACCTCCAAAGAACAAACAGAGAATATTGCTTTTCTCTGTTTTCCTGATCTCATTACCCAAATGACTCTTGCAGTCCTCTGTGCGTCATCTTGAACACTCCACATTCCACAGCAACAAGGAGCAAGTTAGAGGTATGCAGTAAATCAGATTTTAATCATATTTTTCATTTTTAATCATATTTTTCATTTATAATCATGGCTCAAACTTTGCCATCAATTTACCCTAAGGTCCTTAGGATTACTATCTTGCTAGGGGGTTGGTACAAGAACTACACTGCCAAGGACATCTTCAAAAATTGTAGAATAATAGTACTGCCATTTTTAGAAAAGTGGTATATATATTAATTTTAAGGGACCACCTTTTCAAAACTAGTATTTCCATTCAAGTTGTAAAGCACATGAAAAAGAAATCTGATTTCTTTATTCAACTACCAGAGCTTTTGATGATTCTTTCTAAAGAAATATCTAAATAGATCTAAACAACTCCTAATATTGGTCAAGACTTACAACACATGTTAATTTTTATTAACTTTTCCAGGAAGTGTTTAGGCCACACAACAACTTGCACATTGTGATATGCATATCTTTATCACATGTAGGCAAAGTATCACCCAGGTTAGTTAGATCACTAGTATGGGCATCTCTAGAAACACAGATTTTTCATTAAATGTGCATATGTATTACACTTTGGTCTCCTGCTGAAGTAGATGCCATTTTTAAACACTCAGAAGGATACATTCCTTAAGTTCAACACAGCTAAACAGAGAATAGCTCAGATCAATGTTAGGGGCAGGGCATTAGAAGAAATACGCACGTATTTAATCGATGGACAAGAAACTACATTTTACACATTCATCATCTGTATTACTACAGTATAATGGGCCGATTAATAGGAGACAAGTATTACTTCAATTTCAAAATACACATAGATCAAATTATAAAAAATGTTCTATATTCTGGGGTGTTTTATTTTGTTATCTGAAGCATCCTGTTACAGCAAATCATGTTCCTTTCTTGTAACAGATACTCTGCTTTCCCAAAACAAGACTGTTCCCAGGGCCAGGCTAGAAAACAGGGAGAAAGCACTCTGACCTTCCCAAGAACATAATGCACTAAACTGCCATGAAATGAGTTTCAGTTTTCTCAACATTTTACTCATTGTTCTTAAAAAAGCATTGAACCCTAACTGACAGTTTTGCTGGGAGTTACAGATGTCTCTCATTTCTTTTTTACATTCCAGTTCTCAGTAAATGTAAATAACAGGATCAGAGTGAATGAGCTCATGGAAGCTGTCACCCAGCTGTTTGCTTTAGGTTATAGCATTTTTCATTTTCCATGTTACAAAGCTCCTATCCAAAAGGCAAAGTCATAAGGGCAGAAAAATAACTTACTTAAAACAGAATTTTCAGTTTTGAAAACCGTCCTCCTCTTCCCCAGTCTCATTGTTCCTCCCATATCTCCAGGATTGTGTTCTGGCATGTCAATAACCTGTAGAGAAAAGTTGTTTAGACACTGTTTCATCCAACAAATAAAAAACCCCTAAAACAAGAAATTGCCTCACAAGTTGTATAGATGTATAAATGGAACTTTATATATTTTGTCTCCAACCATTTCCAATTATTACTTTCTTTGGTTTTTCTAATGCTTTGTTCTTCAATACTGACACTGTAATAGACTCACAATATTGACTAATTGGTGACAAACTTTTTCAATTAACATTAAGATTAACAAAAGCAACTTACTAATGTCTTATTTTAATTTCTGGGGTGGAAAAAAAACCTTTCCTTTTAAAAATTATACCCAAATGTTACCAATAGGATAACTCTGCTCAAAGCAGTTATTCGTGCTAACAGAGTCCATAGATTTTTAAAAATTCAAATTCATAGACCAAAAAAATCCATCAAGTGATAAAGACATCATCTGTGGAAAAACAAAGTCCCTGAACCTCACAGTGTTAGAAGCTGAAAGATTATCATGAGTAAATATTCCTGTAAATTGGGCCATTTCTTACATTGCTCTTTCTTATGCTAAGAGGCAGAAACAGCTGTGTTATCAAGTGAGAAGATGATCTCCTTCTTGAGAAGCAGGAAGAGGGGAAGGGCATGCAGCAGCAGAGCAAAGAGAAAAGAGGACACTTGTAGCGAGACTGCAATGTTGTAAAAGCAGAGTATGAGAAGAGGTGACTCCAGTATGTGTGTGCTATTTCAGATTATAGATGTAACTAATTTATCACAGGAAATGGAAAACCATTCCCACCCTCACCATTCACCTCTACTAAAGGGTTTCTCAGATTGCTGTAGAGTTCACAAAATACTGGGTTGCCTTATATGAAGAATATGCTATTTAACATAAAATTTAAAGATGAGGATATACAAATACTGGGTTTGAGGCCTGAAGCAGATGGGTCAAATGTCTTCTACGTGAGTCAAGTGAAACCCAGACTGGTGGGATTCAGGGCACGTGAGAAACCACAGCTTAGTGGTAGGAGTGTGCCTAGTTTAGCTCAGTTTGAAAAATCCTGCAGGGTGTCTCAGTGAAGTTTAGAGGAAATCTGTCCAAGACAAGTAAAACAGTTCAAAATTGTAGAAAAATGAGCTGAAGCTTTGACCTACATACTTGTATTCACATATACACGGTAAGTGACGAATGCAATTGACAAAGAAAAGTTCTAAAAATACAAATATTCACATATATGGGTAATCTAGAATGGATTTTTATTAACCTTAATTTGCCCTCTAGGAGTAATGAAAAAAATTTCTGATGATACACTTCATAAAGTGAAGTTATTCAATTTAGGAGAGATGGTGGAAAGTGCTTAACCTTTGGCCTTGTGCCAAAGCATTTCAGCTGTGTAATTATCTCTATACAACCTTATACCTTCAAAATGTTATTTATAAGCTATATAACTCATTATAAAATGTCATGAGCAGGAGCTGTGATCAAACCAATGGGATATTACAAATCCTTCAATTACCACGCAAATCACAAAGGTGAGCACTGTGCAGGACATTGAGCTAACCCCCCCTCCACAAATTCAAAAAATAAAAGAAAACCCATTAAGTGAATCCTTATAATTTTAAAAGTATGAAATTTACAGAATTTATTTTATTTCCTTTCATTTAATTTCACTTTTTTCCTGAAGTAATGGCCACAAAAAAAAAGAGGGTATCAGAAGCAGAGCATCTGTTCTGCTGAAGGCTTCTGTCATCCTCTGTGTCAGACCCCAATGTGGGGTTGCAAGCCCTACAAAACTTTGGCTGGAGAAATGGTCTCGTAAGGAAGATTCAGGTGAGTTTCAACACCAAGTGTCTGTGTGTCTGTGTGTGTGTGTGTGTTTTCAGCTCTCCATCTTTCCCAATACTGTTAGATTTATAGTAAGAAACGGACAAGGTTTTACATAATAACTTTTGTAGTCGGGTGACAAAAGGAGCTACTTATGAAGTAATACCTTGGAACCACTTTGGCTGTGTGGCTCTTATGAACTCCAGCCACTACAACAGCACAGCCTCAATGTTTATGTATTACTTGAGTTTCTCTGCAACAAAGTCTGGGCAAGAAGCTTTTGAAACCAAAGTGGCACTGCTGTCCTACAGCCCGAAGAACATAACAAGAATCAGAAAAGCAACTCATATTAATAAAGTATTTTGCCATATTATACCGAATTTATTTGATCAAAAAAAGATAAGCTTTCAAATAGTGGTCATTTTGAACAACAGTGCAACTGAATAGATTCTTCAAAGAGCTTATGCTTCCTGGCACAGAATAAATCAGCTCTTCCTATGCATTAGTTCTTTGAAGGGCAGAGAAAAGCACAGAACAGGCCCCACAAGCAACAAAAAAGTATCAGTAGGGAGGCTACAAGAAAAGAGAAGGCATCAATTAGGTCTTTCTTACCCAAATATCTGGAAATTGCCAAAACTACAGGGATTTTATAGAGAACATGTATTACACCAGACAGCCAACATGAAATTAAGAATGAATCACTGTAACACAACACAAAGTACATTCCAGATATAAAGCAGTCTGATCAGTATTAAATCATGTTACTAATGAATAGTGACTTCAACTACTCATGAACAGAAATCTTCTTTCAGATATCTACTGCTTGGATTGTTTCATTGCTGTTAGAAAACATGTAAAAGCTAATGAGAAAACCTTTCAAGCCCTGACACTCAACATAGAGCAGCCAACGCCTTGAAAGCCCCACACCTATCATTTTAGTAATCACCCCAGGACCGTTACATTTTATCTTTGTTTTGCCTCATGTCCTGCAATGCCATTTTGAGAACTACATCTACTCTGATTACCATGGCAGGGGAAGAGGGGGTGTGGGGGCTGTCTGATCGGGTTTTGTTTGCACGATTGGTTTTTGAGGAGTTGGGGAGGGAGATGAGCATTACTTGATTTGAACAACTCATTGCTAAACAGCTTTGGAAGCATGTTTTTACAAGTTTGGGGTCTGGGGATTTTTGTCTTATTACTCTGCCCTTGACTGGTGAGCAAAAGATTTATCAATGCTGAAATAAATTACTGCACATGTAAGTGCTGATCAAAGCATCAGGAGATGGCACAACCCTGGAGATTAACTGAACACTGAAAAGAGGCTCTAAACACTCAGCACACAAGAGATGTGTAGAGGGAAAGTTGACAGGAGCAGGGAATACAGTGACAGGTACTGATGAATACTAATCCCTGCTGAACACAGCTATGAAAAAAAAAAGCAGCAGCACAAACTGACAAGAACTCAACCCAAATTTAAGGAACTTCATTCTTTTATTGACTCTTCCATCATTTCTCTGCAGGATTAGTCAGTACTTGCTAGGTTTGATCTGATCAATCAATCACAAGTTCATCAGTAAACAAACCCAGACACCCACAAATGGGATGTTTATACTAACACCTATTCTGTTTTAGAAACAAACTTAGTACAAACATTTTAAAGAAAGAGTTGACAACTGCAACACTACCAGTGGCACTGAGAACTTCCAACTTGGCAAGGAAACCAAAATGATAGATTTCCCCTGTTCATTAAAAAAGAGGGTTACATTTTCAGTTACTGAAAGAATGCATAAATATTACATCTGCCTTTTCGCCCAGAGATATCCTACTTCCAAGCTAACCCCATCACTGCCCACCTATCTAAAGCACTCAGCCCCTTAGGACTGAATTAGCTGCCAGCAGAGCCACTTGCAGATTTCAGACTACTCAGTGCTTCATTACTCTGACTGGAGCAATGTTGTTTTTAAAAGGATGACCACCATCATGTATAAGATCAAAGCTGAAATCATCAATAGCTGATTCATGCAGTTACATACTGATATGAGTAACCAGCTTGGAAAATCCTGTTCTCTACTCTCTTTACTAAACTATAGCACAATATCCAAACATTCCAACAAATACCAGCTTAAATTTATTAAAAGTCCTAAAATCCCATAGAATACTATTGTCAATTATTTTCCAGTGTGGGTGATCCTCTTCTCCACAGATTTGTTGTTTCCTATTTTAGAATTAAGTAACTGCCGTGTGTGGGAAATGAAGTTACAGATAACGAAGCTACAGATGATTTACAAATGCTGACAGAGAACATGCAGAGCTTCGCGCTTGACCAGATAGAAATGGATACTTGTTTTGACCTGAGACCTTGGAGGAGGCTTCCTGAGTTAAAACAATAAGCCTTCACAATTTATTGCAAAGAAAGCAGCTTTGTAGTTTTGAAGGAATTACGCTTTTTAGAAGAAATATGCTTTTTACAAATAGAAATATATTTTAGTGAAAAGAAACATATATTATGATAAGTAGAAATACGTTTTATGCATAGTTAAGTATTGATAAGTAGAAAAGTTAAGTATTTAGAGGTTAGCAATAAATATTGTAGTAAAGCTTATTAAAAAGATAAAATGTAACAATATTAGTTTGTACAGTAGGCCTTAACAGCAACTTGATGATTGGTCAAAAAAGTACGCATTGCGGAGAAATCATGACGGTTATGATTGGTAGAAATGTGCTAACCAGCCTTTGTGGCGTTTGCTTATTGGCTTAGAAAAATATATATGGTCTTGTAACAATAGGTAGCTAGCTTGCTGCCTGCTTAGCCTGCTTGCTTGCCTGCCTGCCTGCTTGCTTAGCCTGCTTTGCCTGCTTCGGCTCTGGCTTCTGCACCTGTTGCAGCTGCCATCACTGATGCTGCTATTGTAAATGCTGCTACCTCTGTAACTGGGATGCTGGTCACAGCATCCCTCTTGCTCCATCATTCAAAAATAAAAAATGAGACTGATCAAGCAATGAACTCTCTGTGACATCTTTAAATCATCCGTCCCGCAATCCCGACAGCCGTGGACCATTTATTTATGAGAGTCTGAAAGCTCTCTAAGGATTCTCTCTGAATAAGCAGAAATTCTGCTACAGAATGTTTTGTAACATTTTCTCTTGAATTCATAAGGGGTGTGACTTCTTTTCAAACAGTGCTTATCACTCGTAAGCAGAGTGCAGTGAACTGAGGAAGTTAACGGAGATGTTGATATGCAAAGCCCCATGCAGGTACTGCTTAACAGCATTTTGAGAACTCATTCAAGTTATTCCAAATGCATGCCCCAGGGTCAGCTTACAGACTTAATCAAGCAGAAAGTTTTGGACTGTTAGCATTAGTGAAAGGCACACTGTGCACTGACAGTGCTGGCTGTGGAAATACACTGGAGTGCCAGTCACGCCGTACCAAGAAAGGCAGGATTTGCCACAGACTTGAGTAAGCAAAAAGAATGTGGAAGAGTGGTCTCAGACCTCAGACTGGCCCATCTCACATTATAATTAATGACCAAATACTAATTTAATTTCAGAAAGATCAGCATATCTGTAGCTAGGAGAAATCCGTCATCCTATCACATACATCTTTAAAAAATCAGGACTCTGTCACTGCCTTTGAAGGGGACTTCTCCAGCTGCAATTCCTAGTAGGTGAAATTTTGCCTTTAGCAAATGCCCTTAAATCTACATCAGGTGAGGAAGGCATGAAGCAAGTCTGCATCTCTGAGCATCCTAAAGCAGAGGGAAGAATGTGGAGAGTGAGATAGAGCCTGGTGCTCTTGTCATCAAACATCCCAGCCACAGTGGTGAGACAGGAACAATCAAACACAGCCTGAGACTGTTTGAACAGTAGTGTGCTTGGATGGTCTCTGCCTCAAGAGAATTATTATATCCTGCAGGCAACTGCCATGGAAGACTGGGCCACGGACAAGCCTCATTACCTAAACTACACAAAGTATCCACGGAAGCATGAGACTGTCCCTGGTAGAGACAAAGAACAGCATGTTTTACCCTCAAAACTGTCTGGTGTTCTGTACTTGGTCTTCCCTGAGTTGTCATGCCTGAGCAAGCATCCATTCCAGTTGTTTCTCATTCATTAACAGAGCTGTGCTAGTTAGAACCACTTCATTATCAGTTACCTCTGCCTTCTGCAAGCAAGACAGAAGGAAAATTGCTTACTTGAAGGAAAGTAAGCAGGAAAACTAATTATTTCAAGTGGTCACTACTCCAGACCTTCACTGAGGAGAACTACTGATGTCAGCTTTCAGGCAATGCTCAGTGCCATGATCTACACTATCCTTAGCAAGAAATTCTGTTAATCTGCCATAAAAACCACTATCCTCATCAGGGAAGATGAGGAGAACTAGCAAGTGTTTTTCATCCCATTTCCCTAAAGTAATCAGACCACCATCAGACTTTTAAGAAAGACTGCCTGGATTCCAACCGCTGATCCTTCTCACGGAATGGTATATTCTGTCCACCTTCCAAATCTGCTCAGTGATGATTTGGTACTGGATAACCAGGTACACAGAAACTGAGGCATTTCTTTTAGAAAGCAAGTGAATGGACAGCAAGTAGAAAATTACAGACTGACCCATTTTAATTCTTATTCTAGTTGGAAAGTACTTTTGTTGTAGGGTAAAACTTCCCAGCTAAATGTAGAGCTGACGAGAAATCCCTGCAAGAAGTCCTGGATCAGCTGAAAGACACCTGTGGACTATTTATTTTATTTACCGGATATGGAAAAACATCCTATCAAAAGCACAGCTACTTGAATAGGAAAAAAAAATATAAGGTACCTTAGTTGAAAAGTTGAAATAGAGACTGAAAGTTTTCAAGAAAGAGCTCCACTCACAGAAGAAAGAAGTGCAAATGCTATCTAGAGCATGAAATCCATGTCAGTTTTAAGAACACAAACCTGAACATCTGTATTTTTTGTGGTTTTACTTCTGTTTTAAGAGAAATTACTTTTTACTCTTTTTGATTCAGTCTGATAAATTATTTTTACGTTATCTGACAACATATGCTTGATTGAAGATTAAACAACTTCAAGCAGCTGATTTCACCACCTAGGTTTAGTTGCATCTGATTAATATATCATTAAATTGAGGTTTCAAACGGAAAGAAAAAAATATACAATCACACTGGTTGATACTGACACAACAAAAAGCCTTACTTAGAATTTGGAGTAAATTAATGAAACAGAAAGAAAGGATTCTAGCTCCATAAGGATTTCTCTGCTACAGATATGTAGGAAGCAGCCCAGTAACACTCCTTCTAATTAGGATATCTTGCTTCATATTATGGCCAAAGATCAGTGGCTGTCACTTTAATGGCTGATTGATCACCTTTTGAAATGGACACCAGAATTTAAAATCTGACATTTCTATATTAAAAAGAATTTTCTATTAGTTGGGTTAAATTGGTATCTCTGATATATGAACATTCTATGAAAATCAGCTGAATAGAAGGATAAACAATACATTTATGCAGAAAAAAAAATGCTAATGTTTAACTCTTTTAAGAACAAAATACGCATAATACAATTCAAGATCCCAGGGAAAAGCAAAGTGGTAAGAAAATATCCTGAAATGTGTTAAAGACACGGCTGAGCAAGCATGTTAAACTGCTGCAAGGTATTTTGCAGGCTGTATGTCTTTGGAAAAAAATCCCACTAAAGACAACTGCAGACAGTTGTGAAAGTAAATCTTGATCTACACCCAGTGCCAAAACCTTGTGCCAATCTGATTCCTTAACAAGCAGCTCGACTGAGTCCACGCTGGAAAACCACACAAAGCAGCCAGCTCATGCCAACCACTGTAACCTTTAATTGAAGCAATTTGTTCTCATACACACATCTATTTTCAACTGTTCTTTTACGTTTAAACTGTAACTTTGTAGAAATGAAAATAGATGTAGATAATGAAGCAATGTAGATATTCAAGGCTGGAGTAGTTCTCATACTAATTTACAGTATAGACATGTTTCTTCCTACCTTCCACCCCATTCTTTTCTACGTTTACATTTTTGCATTTTGAAACAGCATCTCACAAAGGATCACAACCAGGAAGAACACTGTGCAAGCTAAAGTAACTGGTGTTGGAAGGCATGCTGGATCACTTTTACTGTTTAAACTGATTCATATCTACCATGTAGATATCTTGAAATATTTTACAGGCATTTTTGTATTGTCCTCCTTCTCTCTTCCTCTTTGAAATCTTCTGGTTTGGTTTAAATCCTGTTTAAATGTCATGCCATTTCCCTCTGCTACCTACTCCCCATAAAAAAGCATACAAAATGAAAAGCCCTCTAGAACTGAAGCTGACCACTCCATTACTTAGGTTCTCCCACTCAATTTACTAATCTGAGAAATTCTAGTAATGTTAACCTTATGGATTAAGAGCAGAACAAACATATTATAATAGGGAATTTCTAGGCAGACATCGCTCTGGTGCAATCACTCTAATTTTAATTACTATTCTTGTCTTCCATTGCATGCCCAGAAAAATAAATGTACTTTGACCTATCGGCTCTTTCATGTCTGTAACTTTTCCTAAATTACAGAGAACATGAATGCTGGATCTCTTGTTAGGCATACAGTACTGACATTTATTATTCTGGAAAGCTCTCCAGAAACAATCAATGGGGTTTTCTCTCCCCTATGAATTCAATAGCAGATTACTTCCATGAGTCCTTACCCTCCCTCCCACATACACATCATAATGTTTCTCATTCCAGCTGAAGAACTGGAAGAACTAAAAGAAGAGCTGGATATCATATAATGGTAATCAAGGTGATGACTTGCAATTCTAGGATTTTCTAAATCCTACAGTTTCATATTGTAAATTATATTAGAAAAAAAAGCACAGGGGGATAATTAAAATGACACAACCTGAAGCAGATTATCTTGCAAGTAAGTACTTTGGCATTTTCATTACTGTCTATCCAGCAACAGTAAACATCTTATCAGCTTCAGAAAACCAAAAGGAATGATATATATTAATATCATAGCAGAGATTAATTACCTTGATTACCTCTGCCAGGCATTTCAGGGATGCTTTGAGACACATGCTCTACATTACATTTATAGCTTCCTGCTTCCACTTCAGAAAAGCTTCAGTTGGCCAAAGACCATTGTGTCTGAAAGAATCTTAATTCTGACAAAATACATTAATTCTTCTAAAATTCTGAAAAAAAACACTTACGACCTACAACCCAATTTTTTTTTTAAATTTCAAGTAGAAACCATGATGTTTTCCTTCTGAGCAGAATCCCTCCTGTCTCACTTTGTCTGTCCTACTTCCTCCAAAAACCTGATAAACATCACTGTTCAGATCACAATTTAATTCTGCACTTCTTGTGATCTTTTCCCCCAGCACATTAACTCTATTTCCTTTAACATGAAATGACAAGAATTCTTTGCCTAACTGTGTTTACAAGGTATAATCAAGGGGTCAAGTTCAGACAGCATTTAAAAGGACAAGTGGCTTAACCAGTTGCACCCGTGCCACCTACATCAAACGCTAATCACTTCCTACCCCAAAAGGGCACCAATGAGCACCACTGGTGTGCCTGGATTCATGTAACGAGGTCCAGAGTTAACATGAAAGTACAGACATGCCTGTGCAGTTCTTGTTTGCTAACACAGCATAAAACCAGACCTGCAAATCTTCATATTCATTTTTAGGGATGAACATGGTACACGCTTTTGAAATATAAACCAATAGGAAGAGCTACATGTGAGGAAGTAAGAAGAGTGAAGCAGAGAGGATATGTGCATGCACATGGCAAAAAGGTCAGAGAGGAGGAGAAATGGATCTTCAGATCACTTCTTATTTAGCAACAAGATGGTGAAAGCCTATAGGAAAGATTTTACCAATATTGTTTCTAAGAAAGTAACAACTATAGAATCAACTTTATACTAATGCAGATCAAGCAGGCATTTAATTAGCATGACATCAGCCAAACACACCCAGCAGAATTCCAGACACCCTCTGTGAAAAGTGTGGGTGGCTGGGTGCAGATTAATTCAACAGATAATATAGTGATCTACTCAAATGCTACAAATGTTTACTAAGCAACCAAAAGACATTGCCACACAGCCAAAGTTCCAGGCTGTGTCACCACAATGGCACACAACAGGCACCGAGCACAGCAAGCCCCACAAAGGCAAAGTTTTTCAATGGTGCCCATACAAAAATCATTTTTATGCTTCACCTGCACCTCTGATAGTCTCCAACAGCAGAATGAAGAGTCATCATGAGACAAAAATTTTAGTTGAAAATCACAGATCTACAGTGAATTACTATCAAATCCATTGCAAATGGGAGTTCTGTTGTTCCACCAGTATGGAACATCATATTATCACATACAATGAAGGATGGGAGGCAAATAAATACAGAATTAACAGAACAGAAAACTTCACTAATAAAAAGGTCTTCCTTCTGGGGAGCTTTCATACTTTTCTTATACTTCACATTATTTCTCTTCCATCACATTAATTTCTCGGGGGCTGGGCGGGGGG